>PVKB01002301.1:0-91995 GCA_004027205.1 Ctenodactylus gundi
CTTGGTTACTTTTTCGTTGCTGTGACTCAATACCTGGCACCCACAAACTCAGAAAAGGAAGGTTTATTTTAGCTCACCGTCTTGAAGGTCACAGTCCATTCAGGGGCGGCCAGCAACAATCGAAGTCCATGGCAGAGAGAGAGGTGGAGGCAGCTTCCCCAGCCAAACAGGAAGACAAGCTGAGGCTAGTTGAGACTAGTCCTCTGAGCTTCCAGGAAGGCAGGTGCAGCTTATGTATCCTTTCAGGTCTCCACCCAGTAACCATTCCCTCCTGCATCCAGGTGTGGCCACTACACACCATTAATCCTAACTTAACTGTAATCCACCCCTCCAGACCAGACCCCAATCCACCAACATCACATGGTTCCATTAATATACATGAGACTTTTGGGGGACACTCCAGGTCCTAACCACAACAGAAGATTTTCTTTTTAAGGTGAGGAGAAATGGAAACAAACGTAGTTAAAACATCAAGAGGAAGATGGATACTTATTTCCACACTATAATAATCTGGGCTTTTTTTGTTTGCTTTTTTGTTATTTTTAAATTTTAGTTCAGATAGTCTACAAGTTGATAAGCCTCTTACTTTAGTGGAAGACAAAGCACTTAAAAATGATTATTTGCCATATTCATTCAGAGAAAACTCTCACCACTGACTCCTGAGTAGAACTTTCAAATCTTTGCCCAGAGATAGAGTCAAAGTCAAGTATCATGAGACAGAGATCATTGTTACCATAGGAGTTCTCCAAAACCTTGGTAGAGAAGCTGTCCCTAAACAGGAGTGCCCAGCCCTAAGGGTGAGTACACACACTGTTGTGGTAAATGAGAGAACTCACTGTTGAGCACAGCACACTCCAAATTCACACCAACACTGTGGTGGAGACTGATTTAGCAGGAACACATCTTACTACCCCAGGTCAAGCAAGAAGCTTTCTAAGAGGCTAGCTATCCTAGTGGTGCTTTTTGGCACCAGAGACTGATTTTGTGAAAGACAACTATTTCATGGACCAGGTGGTAGAAGGGGTGGGCATGGTACTGGCATCAACGCGTTGGCTCTACCTCAGATCATCAGGCACAGATTATCACGAGGCCCTCATGACCCAGTCCCTCTCAGGTAGAGTTCACAGCATGATTAGCACTCCTGGGAGAATCCGATGGCACCACTGATCTGGCAGGAGGCAGAGTACGGGCTGCTATGCCAGAGATGGGCAATGGCTAAAAATTCAGATGAAAATTCGCTCACTGGCCCACAGCTTACCTCCTGCAGTATAGTCTGATTCTTAATAGTCCATGGGTAGGTACCAGCCCCTGGCCTGGGGATTGAGGACCGCAGGTTACATGTCTTCAGCATTCTCAGTTCAGTGTGACTGCTTCTTCCTTTTAGAGCCAGAGAATTGAGGCACAGATTTCTCTTGAGGTCATGGGGACCCTAGAGAAAGAACCTCAGATCCCCGAACCTAGTCCACCCATGAAATGCAGTGGGATTCTGCCAGACAGAATGAAAATCTTGCTTTATACAGTTTGTAACTGTCCATGATGAATGGCCCCAGAAGTTTTTCTAAGCCATTTTTCTCCATCATCTGTTTCTACATTTCCTTGTCTCCCTTAAGTGACCCCTTCTTGGCAGAGGATAGGCAGCTAGGACCCTACAGAGAGGATACTTAAAACACCAGCTCAGCTGGATGAGCAGCCTAGTCCTGTAATCTCAGTGCCATGGGAGGCTTAGGCAAGAGGTTTGCAAGTTCAAGCCCAACCTGGGCAATTTAGCAAATTAGTGACTTAGCAAGAACTTATCTCAAAATCAAAACTAAAACATAGGCTGTAGAAGTAGCTCAGTGTGAAGGCCATGGGCTGGATCCTCAGTGGCACCAAATAAATAAATAATAAATAAATAAATAAATAAATAATACTGGTTTTCAAGATCAACACACTCAGCAGCAGAAGAATAAGTCTTCAGCCCACTGGTGACAGAGACTATGTCATTGCAGCTCATAGGTTGTGCCAACAATAATGTACTGAGCATCTAGAAAAGAATTCTAGCATGACACTGAATGACCAGAATTCAAAGTAATTTTTACTGCATAAGGTTAGCACGTTTTGTCCTAACACTGAGAAGAGCATTTATTGAAGTCCAGCGAATAAGATGGAATGATACAATTTTTAAGACTTCTTCCTTCTCCAAATATAGCTTGGGAGTATCTCTACCATCTCTGTCCAAACTTCTCTTTTAGTTTTAGATCCTGGTAGAAAAGATTAGCTGCAGCTTGCCAAAATGCTGAAGGATACAAGTTTGACTTATTTTGTATAATAACTGTGTTTCAAAAATGCATCAACCAAATCTTAAAAGCCCAAAGTGAATTTTATTATACCTAGTGCTTGAAGGCTCCCCTTTAAATGGCATTTCTCATTTATCTGTGTTAGCTGATTGAATATTTGCCACAGGAAGATGGTGCACTCATAGATATTCCAGCAGCAAGAATGCTTTCAAGCTCTTTGAACTTCTGCTGTAGTCTATGGGCTTTCTATCATTACTTATTTATTACAGTTCCAGGGACCAGATTGACAGCCTCACATGCTGGCAAGCGCTACTCTGCTGCACAACAACCCCAGCCTTTTCTTTCTCTTTTTCTTTTAGTTTTGAGACAGACTCTGATTAAGTTGCCCAGGTTAGTTTTCAACTGGTAGTCTTCCTGCCTCACCCTCCCCAGTAGCTGAGATCACAGGTGAGTGCCAACATGCTTGACCCATTACTTTTAATTAAAATACTTTCTATGGCCACCTCTAAAGGTAGCCAGCTAGCACCAAACACCTACTAAATGCTAAGTTGGGGATAAAAATCATGAGCAAAACTGTGTATTTGCTCTTATAAAGCTTGTAGTCTATGGGAGAGACACATATTAACAGGCAAAATACTCAGCTGGCCAGATTAAACCCAGAACGCCAGCAAAATTTTAATGTTGCTGACTAATTTTAGTGATTAGCCCCAAATGGTGCAGTATCTCCCTTATGCTGACACTTATTTAAAACCCAAATTTCCCTAGGTGTCTTGCATTATTATTTGTGAAATCCAGCAAGTTTACAGACAAACAATGATTCATGTAACCATGGCCTATGAGCACACAGAAGACTACCCTATTTTGGCGATGAGGGATAGGGATGATACCAGGCACATCTATTCCGTCAGGCACCGTCCATGCTGTGCTCATTACTGTGTGCCAAATCTAGTGCTAGAAACAGAAAACTGGAAAGTGGCACTTGACAATCCTCTTTGGGACTTTTCCTGGTCAGTAGAATCTTTCCTCCCTCTGTCTCTGCTTTCAAAATAGAACTGTCCTCTTTACAATAAATAAATAAATGTAAGATAATTTAAAAAGTGGCACCATAAGTCAGATAAGGTGGTACATGCCTGGGAAATTTAGAGAGAACTTGTTTCAAAATTTAAAAAAAATTACGGAAGAGTTAGATACGTTGAGCATGGTAGCACACACCTATAATGCCATCAGTCTGAAAGGCTGAGGCAGGAGAATGATAAGTTTGAGTCCAGCCTGGGCAACTTAACAACCTAGTGAGACCTCATCCCAAATCAATAGTAAAAAGTAGGCTGGGGATACAACTTAGTGGAAGGTTCTGGGTTCAATCCCCAGCACCCCAAAATATAAAATAATACAAAAGACTAATCATACTCCTAAGCATTATATATAGATTCAATGCAATACTAATCAAAATACCAGCAACATTCTTCACAGAACTAGACAAAACAATTTTAAAACTTATACAGAACCTCAAATGCCCAAACTGTGAAAGCAATCCTAAGCAACAAGAGCAAAGGAAGAGATATCACAATTTCAGATTTCAAATTATATTAAAAAAAAAAAACAGGGGCTGGAGACGTAGCATAATGGTTAGCGCTTGCCTCATACGAGCAAGGTCCTCAGCACCACACAAAAATGAACTGGGCAATAGGATTGCTATGAGTTTGAGGCCAGCCTGGGCTACACAGTGGGTTGGGGACCAGCTTGGACTACAGACCAAGACTCTGTCTTAAAAATAAATACATAGGGCAGAATCAAGATGGTGATGGAGTAGGAGCCCTGGGAAAGCAGCTCTGAATGAACTCAGTCTGGGAGGCAGATAGGGAGCAGAGAGGCCATCTTGGCAACTATGCTAGAATCCCAGGACCTGAGGTAAGCCCAGAGGTGGCTGCTGAGGGCAATGCCCACCAGAGGAACTCTTTGGTGACTGTACACACAGACCACAAGCCTGGTGAACTCCATGCCCCTCCCTCCCTGCCCAACCATTTAATCAGCTAACTGGAGCTGAATGCAGGATACAAGTCAGAGAATGGAGCAGTATAGCCAGGGCACTGAAGTTCACACCAGCCAGTTACATGCTAGTACCGGAGACTTGGAACTGGGACTGCAGTGCCAGGGTGCAGAGCACCACAGCATCCCATCATGTGGCTATTGGAAGGCTTTGGCTCAAGCAGGGCAGGCTTGGGTGGCAGGACACTATCCCCTACCAAGTCCCTGCCTGCTGGGGCCTAGGATATAAGCAAACAGCAACAGTCTGGTGGCACGGAGCAGGAAAACCTTCAGTGCCTCAATTCAGGGAACTCAATCAGAATCTTTGAACAGTGGGTGTAGTGCACAGGAGGCAGGTCCAGGCTCTATGGTCCATGCCCTAGGGCCCCAGCTCACAGGTCACCTGGCACAGGGGTGACAGAAAAGGGGGCAAGCTCTAGCCCCAGCCATACACATATTATCTTGCTCCTGCTTCCTGGACAAGAGCATCTTTGATTCAGAGGCACTGGAATGACACGTTGTCCCTGGACTGAGGCGGATGGTTGCACAGTGTCTTTGCCACATGTGCTAAACTTCTAATGCTGATGCCCCCATCAATACGGGAGCTGGCTGCCAGCAGGTGCCACAGCATTAGAACTGAGCTGGTGGCTTGCTGATGCTGGAATGGGCAGGGTCTGTGAGGACAAAGAGGATGGCCAATGAGGCTGAAAGACTGCTGGTGGAATCCCAGGCTCCGGCCTGCCCTGCTCAGTGCCCGCCAACTGCTGCTAAGGAGATAGCCCATGGCAGTGGGCTTGTGGCACAGGGCAGGAAAACTGGCAGTGCCACAGCCTAGGGACACAGAAATCCCATTGATCAGCAGAAGCAGCACACAGCAAGCAAGACCTGTCTTTGTGCCCATGGCCCCGGGCCTCCCCCATACAAACTCCCTGGCAGAGAGGGGACAGGAATGAGATGGGCTTCTGCTCCCGCTGTGCCCACATATTGACTGTCTGCTGCTCCCTGGCTTGACAGCAGCCTCGCATGGCGCATGGCTGTCAGTGTGTCACTAGGCCATGGTGAACCTGGTGCCTTCAATACCCACGCTGCGCACACTGTGCTGCCACCACTGTCATCACCACTTTGTTTCAGCTGTCTGGAAGCAACCCAGCACCAGTTCAGAGATTGGGTGACAGGGCTAGAGAGGTAGGGAATGGAAGTTAGCCTGAGAAGATGGCAAGGGCTTCAAGGGGTTAGGCTGCCACCAGCACGACCACTGCCCATACTGGACATCTAGACACTATCCAAAAACAAAACACAGAGAGAAAAGAGGGGAACAGGAGAAAAGGTAGAGCTCCCAGCCTAAGGCTGCCACCATGGTGGGAGAGCCTTCCTAGGGCATCCCAAAGTACAGATTGTAGGCCTAAGCGTGCAGAAACGGTGGCCCTGACAGGGACCTCCTGCAAATCTACAGCTGATGCAAGCAAACATTTGAGTATGTGTGTAGGTGGCCAATGAGATTTCTTTTGCCAATATATCCCTTGCTAATGACCAGATGTCACTAACCTCTCCATCAGAACCTAAGAGACAGCTGGTGGCTGAGACCAAATGGGAAGGGAGCCAACAGTTTTCGACTTGACTGCGGAATTTACATTTGCCAGATGAAACTGCTTTCAGTGTTGCTAGTGTTTTATGTGATGAAGTAACACGTTTCCCTGACTTTTCTGGGATAGACAACAGTGGCTGTTAGCCAAGAGGACTTGTAAACCACAAGTCCCAGATGTGATAAATTCCAGTTCAGCAAACCTATTGTTACTGGCCAACCTGAAATCTTCATTAATGCTTGTGGGGCAGTCCTCTCCTCCCACATCCACTTACCCTTGCCAGATGAAGCACCTCGCCTGGGTCACACTAACCTTATTATCAACATCTCTTTCGGGGACAATGCCTGACACACAGAATCATCCACATGCTTCTTCAACTGCCTGTACTGTTCTGGTTCACTCATGTTATTAAATCTGGGTTTCCTCTTTGAGACTTAGAGAAGATGGACTCTTGAATCTTGAAGAATTTTGGTGTTTCCAAGTTCTTACTGTTTCCAAAGCTTTATTGCTGCTTTCCAGTATCACACATTCCAAATGACCAGCCTGGGAGCCACCATTAAGGACCTGAGGGTTCACCCAAAAGCCTGTTTTAACTTAAATTCTGGTGTTTGCCTGTAGTTGTGGCAGCACAGTTTTATCAGTTAGCTCTTTTCCTGACTTTTGTCAGTTTTTCCAGTTTTTGTTTCTGGGAGTATTGGGGCTTGAACTGGTCTTTGCACTGAGCTCTATCTCCAGCTTTTTAATTTCTTTTTTTTAATGTTGAGATAGGATCTCACTAAATTGCCTAGGCTGGACCTGCAATCCTTCTGCCTCAGCCTCCCAGAGTGCTGGGATTACAGGTGCGTGTCACCATGCCTGGCTTGGCATTTTTCTTTTTCTAGATCTGTTTCAAGCTACCATTTTCCCCCAGTACTAAGTATTGAACTCAGGGCCCTCACATTGAGCTCTATCCTCAGCCCTTTTAACATTTTTTTTTTTTTTTTTTGAGAAAAGTTCTGCTTAAGTCACCAAGTTTCCCAGGCTGAGCCCAAGCTTGTGATCCTCCTGCCTCACATAAAGAGTAGCTAGACTATAGGCTTGCACCATTCTGCCTGGCTTGCCACCACCAGGATTTTGAGATTGGGATCAGGGTAAGGAGGCAACAGGGCAGCTTCCACCCGTGACACACAAGATCTCTTTCCCTACGCAGGTTACTACTTTCCTGATCAGAAATATTATAAGTTGTCATGGGCCAACGTGTAACTATTTGAAGGAAATTTACCACCTTTTGTTCATTTGGCTTCACCAGCTCACACCAAGAACCATCTTCCAGAGGGGAAGAAAGCCAGGTGGTGACTGCTTTGTACATGTGGACAGCGTGAGCGTCGGATGGGTTACCCCTCGCCTGGGCCACAACCAGGTTAAGGAGAAGGTGGAGGCCACAGGCCCCCTGGTGGAGGCTCCTCTGCAGGTAGAAATGACTGTACAAACCCCACCGGGAGCATCCCCTCTCTAACCAGGAGGATGCGAAAATAATTTTCAGGTGGTTGTTAAATTTTCTGTAGGAAGTTGTTGGTGAAGTAAATTACAGCTCATTTACACATTGGGAAAAATGCAGATGTTCAAAAGAAAGATTCTGTACGACCTGATCACCCAGCTTGGCCCAGTTGGGTAGGCCTGCAGTCCCAGCACCCTGGAAGGCAGAGACAGGAGGATTGCAAATTTCAATTCAGCCTTAATAACCTAGCAACTTAGAAGACTATGGTGCAAAGGTATAGAAGAGCAGCTCAGTGGATAAAGCACTTGCCTAGCAAGTGCTAGGCACTGGAGTTCCATTCCCCAGCATAAGCCTGGCAATGTGACATGTGCTTGTAATAATCCTAGCATTCAAGAGGCTGAGGCAGGGGGATTGTTGTGAGTTCAGAACCAGCCTGGACTATAAAGACCCTGTCTCAAAAATATAAAAAACTAAAGAAGATTGTGGCTCAAAATAAAACCTCAAAAAAGCTGCAGCTCAGTGGCAAAACCATTGGTTCAATCCCTAGTACTACAGAGCCAACCAAACAAAAAGCCTAATAACCAACTCTAAAATTATGTGGTTATAAGTCAAACTTAAACTGAAAAATAGTGTTTATATTGTTTTTTACTTTAAAAAGAACTCACAAGCAAACATTCTGGGAGGCTGCAGCAGGATTTCGAATTCGAGTCCATCCTAGGGTAATTTAGTAATTTGGCAAGATCCTGTCTCACAACCAAAAATTTTAAAAATGGGCTGGAGATGTGAAGGCTCTGGATTAATACCTAGTAAAAAAAAAACCTACATAGATTCAGAAAAAATAGGAGACAATGACAACTTCCTGTAAGGTAGATTTGTGAACTCTCAGGTACACCACTGAAACCTGTCCTTCCATTCAGTAGTTGTTTCCACATTGTGACAATGTGGAGCAGTCGCGCCCTCTGCTGGTTGGCGATTAAAATTCAATGAGTCCCCAAATCACCATATGCCTACCTCTAATCTACACTATACTCAATTTTGGACTGCCATGTGCTCAAATAATGTATCATAAGGATAACATTTGATATAATAATTCAAAAATATTGTGTGAATTTTCTAAAGTTACAAAGATTACACAGAAAAATAGGGCAATTCATTAGTCTATAATCTTTACCTGGGTACAAGTCTACTTTTGGTGATATGGGAATAGTGGGGATGAATCAGTAACTATTTTTCACAACGGTTACCACAAGCCAGGCCTGGTGGCACAGGCCTGTAATCTCAGCACTCTGGGAGGCAAAGGCAAAAGGATTTCAAGTTCGAGGGCATCTTCACTTGGTGAGACCGTCTCAAATGAAAAATAAAAAACGGACCAAAAAATAGTTTACTGTGAAGGCCTTGGGCTTGATCCCCAGTATCACAAAGAAAGCAGTTATCACAAACTTTGTGTAAGAGCAAGCAGCATAATGTATGTATAGTGTAGAGTTTTATTATGTTTATCACCATTAGACTTTTTCATTCAGAAAATGTTGAGTCCTTGGTAATTTTGGACAGGGTCTAGGGTACGGAACACACAGCAAACAAACAAACAAAAAAAAGACAACTTCCTGCTCCTATGGAGCTGCTCTTAATAGGAACAAAATTACTATAATTCACCAAAAAATAGTATGTACAATCTATCCATACTAAAGAAAGAAAAATAAAGACTAGAAAGAGTGAATTTGGAGGGAGGTCACAATCCGATCACCAGAGGCTTGGAGGATGGGGCTTGATTAAATGCACTCAGGATGAGTGGTTCCATGCTAACATTTGACAGAGGACTGTTAGAATGTTTTTCCCTTTTAACTTCCTCAAACTGGCTTATAAATACCCTGTGAGATGTGTGTTTTAAGTAGCATGGCTTAAAAGTGGGAATATAGACTTCTCCAGGGAGGGATTTTCCAATTAGCTACAGTGAGCAGGCAATAGGAAATGTTACGGAGGGTGTTCCCTAGCTTTTCCTAACCTCCAATTCTAGTAACAAAATGTTAATGTGACAAAAGATTGAACTGTAGCTCAGTAAAAAACAAGAAAATAGGGACTTTATACATGCTTGTAATCATACCTAATAAAGAAGACAAATATATTCAGATGATCCTAGAAATTCTACTCAAGAATCATAAAGATTAGTCAGCAAAGCATGGACAAAAAGTTTGAACCAAAGGGAAAGTTCCTTAACCCACAAGGTGAAAAAGAGAATTATTTTCTTGAAACAGAACATACCAAATGGAGATTTTTTAAAAATGCAAAATTATTTTAACATATGTTGCAATGTGCAATTCTTTTTTTTGCAAAATTTTTATTTGACTATACATGCACTGCAAAACTCATTCAGG
Source organism: Ctenodactylus gundi (assembly GCA_004027205.1). Classification (NCBI taxonomy): domain Eukaryota; kingdom Metazoa; phylum Chordata; class Mammalia; order Rodentia; family Ctenodactylidae; genus Ctenodactylus; species Ctenodactylus gundi. The sequence goes on from PVKB01002301.1 coordinate 9,734, forward strand.
TATTGGTGACACACAACTTGGGAACTTGGTACATGTTCACAACTCTTTGACTCTAGTTTTTAATATGGTGACTTTTAAAAACTAAATTAGATATATAATACCTTCCTCTAAGACTTTCTGTAAACCCTACCAACTCCATGAAAACCTTCCCTTATTTTGAAAAGATATAGCTACAAATAAACAGCAAAAATAGGGCAAATAGCCAAGCCTAGTGGTAGGGGCCTGTAATCCCAGCATTCTGGGAGACTGAGTCAGGAGAATTAAAAGTTCAAGCCCAGTCTGTGCAGCATAGCAAGGTCCTTACTCAAAATCAAAAATAAAAAAGTGTGAAAAAAGCAGAACTTCCATAATTTTCTAATGTATAAGAGTCCAGAATGAAACGTCCAGACAAATGGAATGTCTGTGTTGTATTGTGCTGTCCAATGGTGCAGAGCCGGGAGGTATTTTGTTGATTTAATAATGCTGTGTAGCTTAAAGCTGTGGGAACACTTCTACTTCCCAGGGTTTGGTTGGAGTGGATCGTCCCTCAGCCTCAGGTATGAAGGGACCACCTCCACACTGATGAGAGGGGTCAAGGGCGTGATTCCTCCGTTAAAAGATGGATATTTAATGTACATGAGGGCAAATCAATAAGTATGGTCAAGAAATACCACTAGCGATTAAATTTTAAAACACCTTTTAACAGTGAAAGACACGTTGCCATGAATCCCCATCAAAACATTCCTTCTTGCTTTAAACACACTTATCCCATCCTTTCTGTCACTTTCTGCAGCAGTTCTGGAAATCCTCTTTCATGAATAACTATAGTTGAATTGTCATGACTGCCTGGATGTCCTCAATGGATTTTACACATTAACCCTTCATGGTCATTTTGACTGTGGGGAAGAGCCAGAAGTTGCATGGTGCCAGATCCAGTGAGTAAGGCAGATGAGAACTCATGGCAATAGGTTTTTTTGTTTGATTTTGGCAGCGTTGTGAATTGAACACAGGGCCTGAGAGTTATATCCCCAGCCCAGGTATTTTTATCTTGTGACACTTACCAAGTTCTAAATTTTTCCAGCTGGCTCAAATTTGGGATCCTCCTGGCTCAGCCTCCCAGAATGCTGGGATTAGAGGTCTGTGCCACCAACACTGGCCTGGGCCATAGTGGTTTTAAGAGCCTGCCTTTCTATTGGATGGCACTCAGCAACAGCATTCTCCATATTTTTAATCACACCTCACAGAGACACTAAGAAAAGAGGACTTCCAGAACTGCTTCAGAAAGTGGCAGGAACTGTGTGTGTGTTGCGGGGGGCGGGGGGGGGGGGGAATTGAGGGTGATTCATGGCAATGTATGTTTTACGGTAATTTTTTTTTTTTTTTTGAGGAAAGGTCTTGTTCTATAGTCTAGGCTGGTCCTAAACATAGGATGTAGCCTAGGTTGGCCTTGAAGTCACAGCAATTCTCCTGCCTCAGCTTCCCCAGTGCTGTGATTACAGGTATGCACCACCATATCCAGCTAATTTAATGTGGTGCTGAGGAATCAACCCAGGCTTTGCACGTGCTAGGCAAGCACTTTAGCCACTGAGCTATGCCCCTAGCTTCACAGACTGTATTTTTTCATCACATCTCCTAAGTACAAGTTACATGTTTTCAAGCAAGGGGATAGAAATTAATCAGAATAGAGGTCTAGGAAGATTACTTGCCATCTGTGTCATGTGGACAGGCACAGGAGCCGAGATTAAAGGCGGGAATAACTAATCCAGGGGGAAGGGGTATAAAGAGGGCTGACTTGGGGCAGTAGAGTGGGAAGAGACGACGGAACTGGCACCACACTGCAGGGACCAGCCTTTCTAACCCGCTGCCAGTCCACAGCAGCAGCAGCTGGCATTTTAGAACGTTGTTTCATTCCACACTTTTTCTTTTTACAGTTGCCTTCTCTACTGGAGGAGCCGCATTTTGCCATTAGGGGCTGAGGCGGGGCGTGTCTGTTCTAATTACTTGGTGCGAAACGTCTGTGCTGTGCAGCTACAGCCCTCACCTTGCCAAAGGAGAGAGAGCCTAGTGTCAGAACCCCAGTTTCAGCCCAGCCCTGTGTCACAGATCTGTAGTCCCAGCACTCTGGGAGCTGCGCAGGAGAATTACAAGTTTAAGCTCGGACTGGGCAATTTAGAGGGAACTTGTCCCAGAAAGGAAAATAAAACATGGGCTGGGATGTAGCTCAGTGTGAGGGCCCTGGACGGGATCTCCAGTACCACAAAAATACTGAAACAACCAGCCCAAAACAACCATCACAACGCCCCCATTCCCCAAATCCTGGTGTCCACCAGGGAACGACCTGTGGATGTGTGTCTGCGTGTGGCGGTGCGCGTACAAGGCTCCCGCGGACCAATCCGCAGGGGAAGGGGAGTCGCTTTGGGGATGGCGGGAGGCGGAGGTGGGCAGGATCTAGAATGCCAGCCGGCGGGGGGCGGGGAGCCAGCCCACCCGGTCTCTGGTCCTTTCTCTCCTCTTCGTGTCCGTGCAAGGTCCGATGCACCGCACCCCCACGCCCTACACTCCTGCGCAGAGACAGCTCTGTCGCTCGTTTTGCGACCCTGGCGGGGAGCGACCCCGCTGCTGGGAGTGACGCCGCCGTCGGGGGGCGTCCGGGCCCGCGCCTCCGCGTCTTCCTGCTGACGCAATCGCCGGGAGAGCGCGAGGTCCCCAGCCCGCGCCGCGCGCCACGTGGGACCCTGGCGGCCGGACCGTCCGGAGCAGTCGACCACTCGGGCCACAGACTGACTGGGACACCGCAGCGCCCGCTCCTGTCTCTGCTCGTCTCCGTCTCCCCTCGCGGCGGGAAGAACAATGAAGGTACCTCTTTAGGATTTCCTTTGCCTGCGACAAAGCCGCGTAAGAAGCCCGGGGCCACCCTTGGTTCCAGGAAGGACGCCGCAGCCGGGAGCGGGCGGCCGATGGAGGGGCGTCCGGGCGACCGTGGGTGGGGGCTTCTGCCCCCGTAGTTTGCTGGGACCCTCCTCGCTGCTCAGTCTGCGTGCAGCCTCCCTCTGCCGGGGACCGTCTCTGCACAGGGTTCGCCGCCGCGCTTGTGTGTGTGTGTGTGTGACATCGGAGATCTCTCACAGCCTCCTCTCCTGCTTGATCCAAGTTTGGAGTGGAAGGGGAAAGCTGCTCTCGATTTCTAAGGGGCGCTGGAGCTGGGGGACGTGGGGAGGATGGCTAGGGAGTGCCTACTGCACTCAGGGTTTCCTTAGTGCTGTGGAGCGGGAGGGAGGAGGTGGAGCGAAAGAGAGAGAGGTGAGGGAAAACCCCTTCTCCGCTGCTAGAAGCAGAAATTCGTCTTACTTTGTTATCCTTGGAAGCTTCTAGAGCTGCAAATCTAGGACCCTCGGGGAGTGGGATAGTAGCGAGGGACCCGAAGGATCTGATTCCCGGCCAATCTGATCCACTAGGAATTCCGACCCTTGGATAGCCTGGGGCTGGGTTGCTCTTCCACGTCGCCTCCGCTGGGAAAACTGTAAGGACCTCAAAAGCAGCTTTTCCCAAGCAACAGTGGTGCTGCTACCTGGCAGGGTGGGCTGAAGGAGCAGTCCTGGGTGCAGGGTGGGCTTGCGGGAGAACTGAGCTCTCTCTCAGGGCAGGAGGGAGCCGGGGCCTGAGCCACACGCAGCCCAGGCGGGCCCCCTGAGAAAGGGTCGTGGCAGAAGGCTGCCTTTTCTCCAGGTAAACGCGACCTCCAGGATTCTGCAGTAGTCAGGGGGGACGACGTGTTTTGTATTAAAAAGATTACGGCAACTAATCATCCTGAACTGTTTAGCAGTCTCTATGCTATTTTGTGGCTGGCTCAGGCCTTTTTGATTTTACCAAGAAAAATATGCTGATTGTCTCTGGCTTTAGTGGTAAAAGGAGGAATTAGGAGAACAAGTCTTGCTGTTTCAGCCTTTCTGTTCCTTATGGAGCTGTGGCTGATTATGGTTTTCCTGTTTGTTTTATCCCCCCTATTATTGGGGAATGAATCCAGGGCCTTCACACTGATCATGTTACATCCTCAGCTCCTGTTTTGTTTTTTAATCATATTTTGGATAGGATCTCACCAAGTCTCCCAAGTTGTCCAGGCTGGGCTTGAATTTGCTATCCTCCTGCCTCAGCTTCACAGAGTTCTGGGATTACAGGGCTGCACCACCAGGCCCTGCTGGTTGTGGTTTTTTACTTTCAGAAGTTGGGTCCTTTACCATGAACCTACAAGCTCCTCCCTTTCTCTTTTATCAGTTTTAAGTGGTCTTAATTGTATTTTCTGATGAGTCCTGAATATGTGGGAGTGCTTGATGTGTGTTGCATTTCAAAAACTTTGCTGCTTTTAAAGTATTATGGTAAAAACCAGGAATGGTGATTCATGCCTGTAAGAGGAGCACTCTGGGAGGCTGGGGCAGGTGGAACACAAATTCAAGCCTGGCCTGGGCAGTTTAGCAATTTAGCAAGGCTCTTCCTCAAGATAAAAAAACAGGAGGGTGGGGACATAACTCAGAGTGAAGGTCCTGGGTTCAATCTCTAGTACTGCGAAAAGTTAAAACAAAAATAAAAGACTTGTACGTAACACGATTACTAGAGAGTAGAAGAGTATGGGGCAGTGTGAGTAGGGAAAGAGGCTAGATTTGATCAGCATGCACACTATATGCATATATATAAATATCATACCGAACCGTCAATATACTAATACATTAAAAAAAACCCATTCTACATATCTTTTGCTTACGTACTGGCAACATAGTCCACACTTTAAAAAAGAAATTCTATCTGCACATGGGACCACAGTTGTCTTTGTTCTCAGAAAATTCTTCGGCCCCAGAGTTTAGGAGTTCATATTTTAAGATGGACAGTCAGAAAGAGCAACTGAATTAAAAAAAAGAAGTCTACACACATAAATGGGAAGAATAAAGTGATTTAGGGGAAATTAGGTGGGGGTTTAAAAGACACCAGGACACCCACACCTGGAAAGGGGAGGGCCAGGGGAGTGGTGGTGGTTGGTGTGAGCATAGGAACCAGGCCTGGTGGTGAAGACCTGTAATCCTAGCACTCTGGGAGGCTGAGTCAGAAGGATCTCAAGTTTAAGCCTCCTAGGCATCTCACCAATTTGGCAAGATCCTACTTCAAAATCAAAAATAAAAAACAGTCTGGGGGTATAGGTTAGTATGAAGGCCCTGGATTTGATCCCCAGTATCACAAACAAAACGACAAAGGGATAGGATCCCTGGTCTTTAGGAAGGCCAAGGGCTGTCAGCTGTGAGTAGAAGGAGAGGCCTAGGGCCAGCTGCCAGCTGCCCCGAAGGGTTTACATTCCTGTTCCTGGGCACAGCCCCTCAGGCCAGGCTCAGAGATGCAGAGCTGGTTAAGTTGCCTGACCAAAGGGCAGGACTGCAGTGGTGACAATAAAGAAAAAAAAAGTCCATAAAAACTGAATCTCAAGCCAATATTTCATCTGGAAACTTCCTTTTCCTTTTTTAAATATCCAGCTCCCTTTCTCCATCCCCCTCCTTTTTTTATTTTTTGAGACAGGGTCTTGTTAAGTCAGCAAGTTGCCCTGGCTGGGCTCAAATTTGGCAAACCTTCTGTCTGCCTCCTCAGCCTCTCTCAATCTCCGAGTTCTGGGATTATAGACCTGTGCTATGGATTGGCTAGCTCATCTGGTGAGTTTCAGTAAGTTACTCTGGTCGAGTTTAGAAGGCCAGACACAAAGGAAGAGTTTGAACTTTTTTCCAGGTGAATCAAAAAGTTCTTTTGCTGATCAACTTATGAGCAGCCAAGAACTGATTCCTAATGCATTGAGAACCATCGTAAAGGAAGTCAAAAATAATAATTGACTCCAACAGAGATTTGTGTTAAGAATGAAAACCAAGTTATGGTTTCCTACAGTGGCTCTGTCTTCCCACTTGTTTTCACAGTTAATACATTTTTGTTCATTATATCTCACAACTACAGCAAGGAAAGTGAACAGCTGGGAAGCTGGTAGTGTTAACCCAGGGGGCTGGGCTTATGAGTGAAGACTTGATTGTAAACTGTGGCTGTGTTGAGGTTTGGGGTTGCTTCTGTGATTTAGGGTTACTGGTTGCATGCTTCTTTGAATGGCTTCTTGATTGAGTTGGAAAAGAAGGATGGAAAGGAAGATTTTTATTGCTGGGTTTGGTGACACACACCTGTAATCTTAACACTGTGGGAGGCTGAGGGTGGAGGATCTCAGACTCAAGCCTAGGCAATTGAGTAATTTAGCAAGACCCTGTCTCAAAAATAAAAATAAATAAATAAAAAGAGGACTGGGGATGTAGCTCAGAAAGGCCCTGGTTTAATCTCAGTACTGAAATAAAAAAAAAAAAGAGCTCACAATTTTCTTTATGGCTGGTAACCACAATTCTTTTAAGTAACAGGTGCCACCCTAGGGAAGCTTACTGGAATGTTTGGCCCCTGCTGGGTGGTGGTGGGTTTCCATTTCTGGAGTGAACCTCTGGCCCTTCCCTGGTTAGACAGACATCATGACCTCAGCTGTCTGCTCTTTCTATTCAGCTTGAACAGGGAAGGAGATAGTCCTCATCAGCTCATTTTCCAGTTGTAAACTCGGGCAGCCCTGGTGTGTAACTGTATCCTCTGAGCAGCGTGCAGCTCAGGTACCTTAGAGTCATTTAACAGAGAACATTCACATGTCCCCGCTGTTGGCCGGTCCTGGGCCTCTGACCCAGTTGGTAGTACAGGTCAGCACCCAAAACAACTGGGACTAAAAGCTGAGATGCAAGCCAAGGTTTACAAACATTTCAAAATTCAGCACTTGGAGCTGGGCACTTTGGGAGGCTGAAGCAGGAGAATCACGAGTTCCACTCAGCCTAATCTGGCCAACTTAGTGACTTAGCGAGAGCCTATCTCAAAATCAAAAATAAAAATAGACTGGGGCCATAGCTCAGTGTGAAGACCCTGGGCTTGACGCCCAGTACCACAAAGAAAACAAAAAACAAAATATAGTTTTGCCTATGCTTAGAATGAGTTCTAGTCAATCCATGACACTAAAATATATTATGCCTAAAAACTGAGTATTTACTAAGTTGTCCAGTCTGGGTTTGAACTTAGGATCCCCTTGCCTTAGCCTTTCAGAGTGCTAGGATTACAGGCTTGTGCCACCTGCCTCACTCAAGTTCTAAATTTAAACCAGGTCCTAACCCAAGGCAAGTGAGTATATAATGAACATTTCCTTTCCGGGTATCACTGGGCTGTGGGCTATGGCAGCTGGGAATGCTATATGCCTTATTCTAGAGCTACGAGTCTGGTATCTTCAGGACTGAGGCCTAATAAGTGACTGTAAATGTATTATACATACATTGAGGTCTCCATTTCTTACTTAACTGGAACTGGCCTGGATTGCAGTTTTTGGACCCCTGCTCCACTTCGTCCCTTGGGCCTTCTAATGTCCAACTACCTGCCTGCCAATGGTACAATATCATACAAATATTTTTCTGTTATCACAGAGGTCGTGACTTTTTTTGGTCAGAAAATAGCTTTTCCAAAGTATTTTAATGGGAAAGGTAAATGTTTAAAGAATGAGGTAAGAAGCTGCTTGTGGTACAAACAGTCCTGTAATCGCAGGAGCCTGAGAGGCTGAGGCAGGAGGATTGCATGTCTGAGTCCAGCCTGGGCAACTTAGTGATTCATTGAGACGCTGCCTCAAAATGTAAATAAATAAATGAGTAAATTAATAGTACTGGGGATGTAGCTCCATGTGAATGCCCTGGATTCAATTCCCAGTGCACAAACACTTATAATAAAGACAAGACATGTTTTAGAAGTGCAAGAAAATGATCAAGAAGAATGGAAAAAGGGAAAAACAAATTTAAGAAATAGAATAAATTACATTAGGACAAGCAAAGATTTCAAACCATACTAAAATTTCTTTGGCATTGGAACACTTGAATTCTTATAAAACCTAGCTTATACCAGTAAAAATCATCCTATATTTAATCTGAAAAGAGCCAATTCATTTGTTCTTTATTTTGGTATATGTATCTGAATATTTGACTCATTTCATTCCCTGTCTCTCCCCCAGCGAGTAAATGCTTATCAGATGACTGGGGAATTTCTGAGATGCCTCAGGCCTCGGCTGGGACAGTGCTACCTCCGCCTCCTCACAAATCTACAGAGTGCGGCTTAGGTAGGGTGATCTAGCCCAGAGGTGTCCAGTGCACAAGAAAATGTACGCACGAAGGCTTTAAAAATAGTGTCATGTCAAATTGTCAAGGACTGCATTTCATAAGGGACAAGGGATCGAACAGCGCAGATCTGTCCATCACTCCTGTTTCAAACTCGGGCTCTCTGTAAGGGGAAACACCCTAGAAAGGACCTAGAATGACGCACAGTCACACCGGTCTGAGAGGGCTTACTCTTCTCAACATATTTTTAAACATATTTTTCATTGTGGCAAACAGTGTGGTTTCTAAGCAAACTAGTTAGTGGGCACACTGACAAACCTAACACAGTGGCAGTCGCTGAGTTCTACAAGTTTGAAAGGGAAAAAAATCTATTAGGACATTTTTCAGTTTTACTTCCACCAACTCTTTGGACTTTTTTTCTCATTCCATGAAATTGTCTCAGGAAACAAACCTCTCAAGTTCCTGGGGTCTGTCCTAGCTGTTAGATTGGTCTTTTAGCATCTCTTGACCATTTTTTCTGATTGTGTCTGCTTCACTGTCCCAATCATGTCCTATGAATCTTTATGGCTATTTATAATGTATATACTCTCATGTATGCTTTTATGGGTTATAAAGCATGACTTGGCCATTTTTGAAATTCAATAACATTAAAGCAAATATTTTACTAGCAACACAACAGTTTAATGAATATGGATACATTACGTCAACAAGGTTTTGCTGCTTAATAATGTAATACCTAGCCCTAGTGTTAATGTGGCTATTGGTTAATCATTCCTTTTTTTTTTTTTTGTGATACTGAGGATTGAGCCCAGAGACTTCTTGAGTTACATTGTCAGCCCATGTTTTATCTTTGATTTTGAGACAGTGTCTTACTAAGTGACTGAGTTGCCTAGACTGGGTTCAAACTTGCAATCTTCCTGCCTTGGCATTCCAGAGCACTGGGATTACAGGCTGTGCCGCTGTGCCTAGGTGTTATTCTTACTTTTTATGAACAACTCTATTCAGAGGAAAACACAGGTGTATAAAGAAAATGCAATAAAGTAGAGTGGAATGACACAATAGCTGTACATGGCAGCTGGCACATGGCAGCCAGTTCATGGTAGCCAGTACATGGTAGAGCCTTGTGTGAAGACGTTTAGAGAAGTCAAGAGAAGGGCTATGGAAAGGTGACCTTTGAGCCCAATCAGGAGAGACCAGGGGAACACCACGGCAAGGAACTGAAGCCCAGGTGCAGCCAAGCCCAGACTCCTGTACCAGGTCTCCACTCACTTCCTTGTGACAACAGTCTCTGAGAAGATGGTGACCCATTTCTAACCTGCTGGTAAATACTGAGAGGTAATGCCTTAATTACTTTTCTTGTTGCTTGGCCAGAATACCCAACATCCACAACTTTAGGAAGGAAAGATTTATTTAAGCTCAGTTTCAGAAGGGCATAGTCCATTCACAGGCCTGTGGCTGGAAATGGTAGAATGGAGCCAGAGCTGGAGACAGAGAGAGGGAGCTCATCAAGGTTTGGCAGAACAGAGGACAGAACCAGTGGACACCCCTCCAGGTCAAGCCCCAAGCCCAGGCCCCACCTCCCAGTGGTACATAGTATCCACAGGTACATGAATCTTTCAGAGACACTCAGACCTCATCCACAACAGCTAAGGTCCAGAGAACGGAAGAGTGGGGCTTCTGCACATGAATGATTAAACCCCATTTAACAGAAGTCCCCATTTGCTCCACCACATTCACCAAGTCTTGGTGCTCTGTTTTTTCAACTTTCCCTAGAATCTTATGCCTACACTGGTCCTCCCAGTTTTTGTCTAGCCATGTTGAGCACAGGCCCACTACCTTTTTTTTTTTTTTTTTGAGACAGGGTCTCACTCCGTAGCTGGGATTGTAGGCTGGTCCTGAACTCACTATGGAGCCCAGGCTGGCCTTGGACTCGAGGCAGTCTTCCTGCCTCAGCCTCTTGAGGGCTGGGATTATAGGCATGCACCACCATGCACCGTTTATGTGGTGATGGGGAATCGAACTTAGGTGCTTAGCACTTGACTTAGCACTTGGTAGACAAGCACTTTAACCATTGAGCCATTCCTTTAGCCCCCACCAACTTTCTTGAGTGGAGAAGGGTTCCATGAACTGAGGAAGGCAGCTGGCTTCTGGAAGCTGCAAAAGGAGAAGAGACTGATTCTTACTCTAACAGATGTGTCCAACTTGCTGTTTTTTTTTAACATTTAAAAATTTTTAATTTAGTTAATTTATTTTAGTGAAGCACTGTCTTAGGCCACATATAAAATGTATAACATATAGCAGTTAATAAATACTAAAACTTTCTTTTAAATTTTTACTATAATATTAAAATAAGAGTCTTCAGGAAGAATACAGGCCTACTAACACAATGGATTAGAATTTCTGACATCCAGTACTAACTGTAAGATAAGTTTGGTTTTTTAAAGTTGTAAAGTCTGTGGCAATTTGTTACAACAGTAGTAGGAAATTAATACAGATTTTGATGCCTGGAAATAGAATCTTGCTCTAACAAACACCTAAAAAATGTGAGAGTAGCTTTGGGTTCAGGTATTGGATGTCAGATGGGAGAAATCTAAAGGGCATGAGAGGGAAAACCCTTGCTGCTCTTGGAGTACTGCTGGAAGAAGCCAGGTATGGCGGTGCAGACCTGTCGTCCCAGCTCTCTGGGAGGCTTGGGCAGGAGGACCACAAGTATAGGCCTAGCTTGGGCAATTTGGTGACTCAGGGATACCCTGTCTCAAGGTAAATACTAAAAAGGGTTGAGGATGTGGCTCAGTGCAAAGACCTTGGGTTCAATTCTCAGAACCGAAAAAAGAAGAAAAAAGTTAATTTTGCTGGGCCTTGTCCTTCGAATCCATAGTGGAAACACAGGATGCATTTCTATAGAGCTATATGTTTCTTGGACATGTCAGTTCTCCACCCACTTAGAAGGTTGTTTTTCTGTTCATTTGGAAACCTGCCATTTTCTGCATGTTTGCACTGTGGATTCCTCCCTAAAGGGGGCTCTTTGGCTTCCTGCTCTTACCCTCACCCCTCTATCACTGAATCTTTTGCATGTCCATCAGAGAGTACACCAGAGCTCCTGGTTCCATGGAAAGGTCACTGTATGTTGGGCACAGGCCAGAGGGTAAGGTGGGGCCCATATATTCTACAGGGGCCAATACAGCAGCAATAGGAGGGGAAGAGACTTTGAGAAACACAGGTACACATACACACACATACACACACACACACACACACACACACACACACACACACAGAGAGAGAGAGAGAGAGAGAGAGAGAGAGAGAGAGAGAGAGAGAGAGAGAGAGGGAAAAGAATACGATGAATAACAATGTTTAGGAGCCACAAAAATGACCTGAAGCCTAAACTGGGCATGGTAGTAGACACTTGTAATTCCAGTACTCTAGAGGCTGAGGCAGGAGGATTGCTACAAGTTCAAGTTCAAGGCCAGCCTGGGTTACATAGGGAGTTCAGGACCAGCCTGGACTACTGGACTATAGAGTAAGAGTAAGACCCTATCTCAAAAAAAAAAAAAAAAAAAAAAAAAAAAAAAAAAAAAAAAAAAAAAAAAAAAAAAAAAGCCTGAAGCCTATGGAAATATACAGAAATATTTTGTTTCTTTTTCTTTCTTTCTTTCCTTTCTTTCTTTCTTTTTTTTTTTGCAGTACTGGGGATTGAACTTGAGGGCCTTCACACTGACCCACATTTCCGGTCTTACTCATTTATTTATTTTGTAGTAAGGAGAATGGAGCTGAGGGCGTCACACTGAGTCATAAATCCCATTTTTAGTTTCTCAACAAGATCTTGCTAAGTTTCCCAAGCAGAACTCAAAGTTACAATCTTACGAATTGGAAGCCAGTCCTGGGTAATTTAGTTACTTAAGACCCTGTCTCAAAAACAAACAAACAAAAACAAAACAACAGCACAACACAGGGGAGGGGTTGTAGCTCAGTGTGAGGCACTGGGCTTGATCCCCCAAAGGGAAAGAAAAGTAAATAGAATTAGATGAAAGTAATAGGAAAAGAAATGGACAAGAAAATGAAAAAAAGGCAAAAAAAAAAAAAAAGAAAAAGAAAGAAAACAAATGAGTCAAGAAATCTCTTCTACATCAAGGTGTTGGGTGAATAATTTTTTTCCAGGGTCTGTGGTACCGTGGGCCATCAGATATGGGAGAAGCATCATGAGTCATACGGGGCCTGTTCTGTTTCCACACCCACCATTTTTTTCCTTCCTTTCACATCCAGAACTGAACTTTGGCCTTCAAAGTGAGCTACACCCAGCCCCTTCTCCTTCCTCTTCCTCCCTGCTCGCACGCGCGCTCTCTCTCTCTCTCTCACCAGTGGGCTCATGGGGGCCCCCTGCTCCTAAGCCCTCTGTCCCTGCACCCTAGGTCGTGGTGCATGGCCATGCTGAGAAGCCCCTGCACCCGCACTCTGCACTAGAAGCGGGCGCTGGAGGCCAGCAAGGCGCACCAGCCCGCGGACGCTGTCACCCGCCGAAGCCCCTGGGCCCGGCCTGCTGCTCGCCCCAGAACTGTCTGCAGCCTGACGGCGGCTCTCCCCGCGGCTGTCTCCCACCCAGGCCCTGCCGCGGGGGGACAGACCTGTGGCCCCGGCGGGCCCTCACGGCGAGGCAGCTTCTTCACCGCACACCCTACCTGGCCGGCTGTCCTCAGCGCGGCGACGGCCGGGGCTTCCAGGTCCCTCGCACGGTGGCACTCCACGCTGCGCCTGCAGCCTGGGCACCTGGGACTTCTCTGGGAGTGTCATGTGTCCCTGGGCTGATTTCCGGTCTGAGACACGAGACCCTCCTTGGCTGGGAAGCTGCCGGCTACAGCTGCTGTGGGACCTGCTCGCGCCTGGGCCCTGTGACCCTCTCAAGATGGCGCGCTCCATTCTCCAGGCTCCGCCCCCTCACCCCTCCATTTCTGCCTAGCATGTAGCCGGTGGGTTTCTGGGATGCCCCTGCCCAGCCCCGCAAGCGTGGGGCGGGCTTCCAGGGCCATGCCGGGGGCGACTGTCTGGGGGCTCTTGGGTCTCGCATAAAACCCCTTCAGGATGGCCTGTCTCTGCCCTAGTGGCAACAGGTGGCTTCCGGGGCCTCTCACGGCCACTCGGCCCATGTTGGCAGCTTAGGAGTCCTGCTGGGCTTTCCTGCTATACTATTTCCTTCCTTCCTCTGCAGTCTTTACTTTCTCCGGATTTTTAATTTCCCCCATGCCCTCTTCCAACCTGGGAACCCTCCTCCTCTGTCCAGTTGGTGTCATCCATGTGTCCCACAGAGGCAGCATTCCCGCCAAGGCCTCCCCCACCATCCTGACTGTCTTGATGCCCGCCCCTAAAGATCCCCGAAGAATTACTTCACTGCAAACTGACCCTGAGTCCCCAGTGATCAGAAGAACCTACCTTGGAGAGGAGGATAAAACAAGTTTATAGGTCAGCCTATATAGGAGATATCAATGAACTCCCAAGCCAAGGGGTTGGGGATTGGTTATGAGGGTTTGAGGATGTGGAAAGGGGTCTTGGAGGAAACGATTATCTAAAGGATATCTGTATCGTCCTGTAGGGAGCACCCACGTTGTGCCAGTAAAATCCCATATCTTAAGTTGAAATCTGAAAGTGTTATAGGTTGAAATCAAGAGACCACCAAACAAACACCAACTGGGGCAAGGTAAGGTTGTTTATTAAATTTGGATCTTTGTTTTTGTCTCATTGGGGTGGGCCCCACTGTTACCAAGTGACCAATTGTAATCTGACAGCCAGTGATCATCTTGGGTGGGTGATATGTGGCTTTTAGCATGTCCCATTCTGTCACGTATCCAGCCTCTAGGCTGGAGGAGTTACTTTTTATGTTGGCTAGCCAGCAGAGTTACAAGAATGGTGGAGAATTCACTGGGTACGATTTGTCCACAACCTAGTTACAGAAAGTCACAACAATTTGGGGCTATGGAAAATTGCAGAATTTCAGAAGTACACAGAATTACAGCACGTTATAATTGCAAAAGTCAGAGGCTTTCGTAGCATGTTTACATTGATGCAATTAACAGAATTAGCAGAAGATACAGAAATTATAGAAGTTCAACTTATACAATAAACACATAACTTCAATAGCATAAGCACCACAAAATGGAGTCACTCTAGTCATCACAACAAGTCTGGATTTTAATGACACTGTTACAAAAGAACACTTTCTTCAGATTCATTGAGGTCTTTTTGGCTTCATTTTAGGGAGGACTTTGCATATATATATGATTTTTTTTTGTGGTCCTGGGGATGGAGCCTAGGACTCTGACACTGAGTTGCCTGCCCAGCTCATTTGTGTTTTGGATTTTCATACATGGTCTGGTTAAACTGCTAAGTTGCCTATGCTGGGCTCAAAGTTTGATCCTCCTGCCTCAGCTTCCCAGAGTACTCGGACTATAGGCCTGCAACATTAGCCAAACCTCATGTCAGCTCTTAAAAAGGAAAGGTCAGATGGAGCACCTGGAGAGGTGTGAGTGGCTCTGTCTCAAAGTCCACTACTGCCACTTTGTGATTGGGCCCTCTGGTATTAGCTTGGCAAGATGGCTGTCTTAGTTACTTTTTTGTTGCTGTGAATCAATACCTGAGATCCACAAATTTAGAGGAGCAAAGATTTTTATTTTCACTCACAGTTTCAGAAAGTCACAGTCCGTTCGGGAGCAGCCAGCAATACAGGAAGTACATGGCAGAGGCAGAGGTGGTGGTCTTGGTCTATATCTCAGTGAAAAGGCCCTGGTTTCAATTGGTAGTATAGGTAGTATTGAAGGGAAAAAAAGTGTAAATAGCTTCCAGGCAGTGACAGCCACACAGAGTCCTTCCACATTACAAACAGGAAGCCCAATCAAGACAAGTTGAGTCGTCTTTCAAGGCAGGCTGGAGGCAGTTTATATATCCTTCCAGGTCTCATCCCAGCTATCAGCCTCTCCTGGATTCTGAGGTGGCAACCACTCTAGACTTGTTGGTGAACCATTTGTGTGTCAGAGGCTGGGAGATAAATCCCACCAAAATTCAGGTTGGTAATGCCCAGCAGGAAGGAGGCTTCTGAAGGACTTCTTACCCTCACCCTCAGTAAAATTCTTAGGACAGCAGTGGTGTGGAGTGTGCAGAGATATTCCTTCTAAGGTGAAAGGTAAGTTATTGTATCTGGAACTTCCTATATCCAAGAAAGAGGCACAATGCCTAGTAGGCCTGTTTGGATTTTGGAGGCAGCTCCTCAACAATCACACACAGGAAGCCAAGTCAAGGCAAGTTGAGACTAGTCCTCCCAGCAAGACAGGAAGCATCCCAGGGATCCCAGGGCTCATCCCTTCCTGGATTCAAGCGTGGAAGGTGTGGTAAGCCCCCACTACATGCCTGTAATCCAATTTACATGCTTGTAGTCCGCCCCTCCAGACTAGGCCCCAATCTCCCAACAGCACATGGTTCCATAGACAACCTATAACATTCAAATACATGAGGCTTTTGGGGGGCATTCCAGATCCAACCCACAGTATTGGCTTTCACCAGACTTCTGCTAGTAGAGTTTTAACCCTCTTATTGGCAGTTTTCTTGTTTCCTGTGCCCTAATAAGTCCAAGGGTACTTTCAGATCTTTATGTTTACAGGTGACCTGGTTTGGGATTTTTCTTTTTAAACTGAAGCATTCTGGATCTCTGTTGTTAGTATTTAGAAACTTTTGGGAGACCTGGATCTTTGTCGTTCGTCTCAGGGAGTTTTTGAGTAACATGTCTGTTCCAATTTCTTCCCCTCTGAAGGGACATCCTGAGAGATGTGGCATGCTGTGTACACCGTTGTGGGGGGTAGCTGCTGGCAGAAGCCTCTGTTGGAAGTGGGAATGAGGGGAAGGACGGCTTGTGAAGGGTCTCTGAGTGACCAGTGATGCTTTGGTTTAAAAGCTGCCATTTGGGCCTTTGCCATAGAGGAGGGCCAGTGGGGCCAGGCCCTTGGCAAGGAATGGAAAAATGATGACTGAAGAGAAGTCCTTCAGAAGCCTCCTTCCTGCTGGGCATTACCAACCTGAGCATGTAGGTGTGAGCATGGGGGTTGCTCAGAGAGTAAAACTTCACATGATGCCCTGCGAGGTGAAAGGGTGAAAGCTTTTTCTTTTCTTTTCTTTTCTTTTTCTTTTTCTTTTTGGTGCTGCTGAGGATCAAGCCCAGAGCCTTTCTTCTGAACTATATCTCCAGTCCCTTTTTAATTTTTTATTTGAGACATGCTAACTTGTCCATGATGAACTCAAACCTGCAATCCTCTTGCCTCAGCCTCCCTCAGGCCTGTGCCACTGGGCCCAGCAGAGATTAAAAAGTCTTATTTCAGGTCATACTTGCCATGGCTTGGCTGTGGTTGGTCCCCTTCAACGCTCATGATGAAATTTAATCTGAGTGAAAGATTACTAGGAGGTGGTAGGATATGAAAAAAGTGGATTAACGCCACTCTGGGTGCTGAGTTCATTCTCTGAGAAGTGAGTGACCTCTTGCTCGGGTGGGAAACAAGTTAGTTATGGTGAGAGTAGGCTGTTATAAAGTGGGGCTAGGGTACCCAGCCTCCAGTCCATGGGCTGGTATTGGTCTGTGGCCTGTTACAATCCTGGATGCCCAGCAGCAGGGCAGCAGTGATGCCAGTGCTGGGGAGTGGGTGCCAAGGCAGGGTGCCATTACCTGAGAGGTTTCATTGTGCTATTTCTGTCTCCCCCAGATGGCGCCATCTAGTTAAAGGAAAACAAGTTCAGGGCTCCCCCGATTGCGATTTATAGTGGTGAGTGGTACAATTATTTCATTACTGTAGTTTAATAATAGTAATACAGTGCATAATAAAATGTAACGTAGTTGAATTATCCTGAAACCATTCCTGTCCCCGTTATGGCAAAGTTGGCTTCCACAAAACTCGCCTCTGGTGCCAGAAAGGTTGGGGACTTCTGTCTTAAACAATACAGCATAACAGTTATTTCTATAATATTAGAGGTTATTTTGTGGTACTGTGGTACTAGGGATTGAACCGAGGACCTTCACATTGAGTTATACCCTCAGTGCTTTTTTTTTTCTTTGATTTTGAGATAGGGTCTTGCTGAGTTGCTTGGTCTGGGCTTGAATTTGCAGTTCCCCTGCCTCAGCTTCCCAGAATGCTGGGATTACAGGCCTGGCTAGTATTAGGTGTTATATGTCATCAAAATATGACATATTATAACAATATTATATTTATTATATTTTGTCATATCATACATAATATGACAAAATATTCATCGTGTAGGGAGAAACAGCTAGGGTACAGGTCAGTGGGGAAGAGCTGGTCTAGCACATGGGAGACGCTGATTTCCATACCTAGGAATACCACAAAAAATATGAGGGGGAAAAGGAAAATGAAATATGAAGGAATATTGGCAGAGGTTATGGACACACTCTACTTCATCATGTGAGGCACTTGATAGTTCCTAGATTTGGGGTCTCAGGAGGTCCTGGCACACATCCCACAGGAGCAGAGGGGCAGGGGTGGTATTCTGAAGAATCATTAGTCAAACATCCACCAACTCTGTAGTGATCGTGGCTTATTGTCTTTTGCGGTTAATTTCCTCAACATTGATGTTAATTTTTGATTAACTTAAATCTTAAAAACAGAGAATCTCTATGTATTTTTGTGTAAAATAAAATGTTCTCCAAAGCAATCCAGAATAAAATATCTGGATTAAAAAGAAACCAGTCTCATTTAATTAATATTAATTTCTTTCTCTCCAAAGTTGAAATACTTCTTTCTTTCTTTCTTTCTTTCTTTCTTTCTTTTCTTTCTTCCTTCATGATACTTTACACTAAGCTACATCCCTAGCCCATTTTATTTTTTATTTTTTATTTATTTATTTTTTGAGACAGGGTCTCACTCTGGTCCAGACTGGTCCTAAACTCACTTCTGAGCCCAGGCTGGCCTTGGACTCACAGCAATCCTCCTGTCTCAGCCTCCTGAGTGGTGGGATTACAGGCGTGCACCACCACGCCCAGTTTATGTGGTGCTGGGGAATCGAACTAGGGTACTTAGCACTTGCTAGGCAAGCGCTTTAACCGCTGAGCCATTCCTGCAGCCCCTAGCCCATTTTATTTTTGATTTGAAAAGTGTCTCGCTAAGTTGGCACACTCTGTGCCACCCACTCGCCCCTCGTCTTCTTACATAGAATGTCCAGGCGTCTGTTTCTCTGTCCACCTGTTACTCCCTGAAGATGGCCTAGGACGACCTACAAGATGACCTAGAAACTTGCTGTGAACAGAGGAAGTCAAGGTGCAAATGAGGGAAAGGAAAGCCAGGCAGCTCTAGGTGGGGCGGCAGGCCACAGACCGAGCCACGGAGCCGTGGTTTTATCCTCGGGCACCGTGGAATCGGGAGAAGAGGACATGCCTGGGATGTGCACAGCAGCCCTTGAGTGTCCCAAGAACTTGCTGTACTGTTTTCCTCTAACGTGAGAAAAGATTAAATCATGTTACATTTAACTCGTATGGATGGACACCTGCATAGTCTGTCCCACTGCCACACTGTCACAGATGTGGAGCAGTGTCCCTGGGGGAGAGGACACTCAAACCCCGCCTGGGCTAGGCTCACTGTGCAGCTGCCCCTCAGCAGGTTGTGATGTGTGGCGATCCCTTGAGCCTACCTAAGGAGATTTACTGATTAGCTCATGCAGCAGTAATTGATTATCCTTGCAAAAGGGGCAACTGGTTTTAAAGTATATCTGCAAGGCAGCAAGACAAAGCCAGGTCGGGTGGTGCAGGTTTATCATCCTAGGACCAGAGAGGCTGAGGCAGGAGGATCTTAAGTTCCAGGCTAGCCTACCTGTATCACAAGACTCTGTCTTGTGACAGAGTCTATAAAAACAGAGGAAAACATGACTAATACAAAAACTAGGAAACTTGGCATGTTGTTCATTGCTCAGATAATTGTTTTCTGATTTTTACTGCCTGTTCTCTGTAGACTGTATTATGAGAGATAGAGCCAACAATGACTTATTCAGAACTAAAAATGGAACCCATGGTCTGGTGCTTGATAGGTAGGCTGAGCTTCATCCACCAGCCCAGGGTGGGACACGCTGGATACTAATCAGTACTCAGATCAGAGCAAGAAGTTCTGGCGTGTTCTTACATTGTCGGGTGACTACATATTAGTAATGTAGTATACTTTCAAAGAGCCGGGAGAAGGAAATCTGAAGGTTTCTACCACAGAGAAACATTGTTTGGAGAGATAACTAGGCTTAATCTGATTGAAACACTGCAATGTGTACTGGAGGGAAACCTCCGGTATTGCATTAATCTGTACACTTTTCATGTTTTTATGTATTGGTGTAAAAATAAATTTAAATTTAATTTATTCTTTGCAGTTCTGTCAGTTACCTGGAAATCACACTGGAAGGGTCCATGCAATCAGAATCAGATAACATTATAAAAGTTTATTATAATAAGTGATTGTTTTTATCTTTTTTCAATAAAGACATGTTGGGCTGGGGGTACAGCTCATGATTAGAATGCTTGTGTAGTGTGTACAAAGCCATGGTATCACATGGTGGCACATGCCTCTAATCTCAGCACTTTAGAGGCTGAGCCAAGAGGTGTTCTATGAGTTTGAGGCCAGCCTGGGCTACATAGTGAGTTCAGGACCAGGCTTGACCAGAGTGAGATTCTGTCTTACGTTTTTCTGTAATTTCTTCATGAAGTGCCGTTAGTGACAACTGGGATAAACTAAACATTATTAGTCACACTATTTACTTAATATATTATGAAGCTCTGACTTCAACATTGTAAAATTTAATTTAATTCAGGGAAAGAAATCCCAGGAAAAATTAGAGAGAGGAGGTGGAGCAGTGACATGTGTGAGCTTAATTTGGAGATTGGAGGAGGGTGGAGAGGGAGAAGAATAGATTTTTGAGAAAGCAAATATCAGATGGTCTTACGAATAAATTGTACTTGGCTGGTGGTAGAGATTAGAAGAGAGACAGCCAGATTCCTGCTATTTTCAGATGGCTGAGGAAGGACATCAGATGCCCAAGAGACACCTTGGGTTCTGGCTGGACCATCTAATTGGTGGTGTCCACTAAGAGCAATGGAACTCTGAACCACGGGTCCAAGGTGTGATCCAGGGGGTGAGCAGAGTTTGGTTGGGCCCACTGAGTTGTGAGTGTCTCTGAGGCTATTAGACATCTACCTGTATGAGCTCTGAGGAGGGGTCTTGATTAGATACAAATATCTGATGAGTCATCACCATATTGGTGGTAACTGATGAGTGTGAAAAAGAATCTCTGCCTCTGTTTTTGCATCTGTGAAATGGGATAACAGCCACATTTATTGGCTGGTTATGGTACAGAATCATAACATGTTATATATATATATATATACATATATATATATGTATATATATATACATATATGATTTAGAGTCATGCCTGATATATCTCAAACCTTCAAATAATGTCAGTAATACTTAGTTTGCTATTTTGTCCAATTGACACTTTCTATAAAGGAATTGATAGTAAATGTCTTAGGCTTAGAGGAAGCCTTGCTCTCAGCTCCAACTATTCAAACCGTCCATTGGTTACAAAAGAACCTACAGGCAACATGTTGGTCAGCTGTCCCATTGCTTAGACACAATATTGACAACTTATAGAAGGAAAGGTTTACTTGGCTTATGGTTTCGGGAGATTCAGTCTATGGTTAGCTGGCTGTTAAGTAAAAACGTGATGGAGGTATAGCTTAGCAGAGCGAAGGTGCTTAGAACGTGGTGTCTGGGAAGCAGAGCAGGGGAACAGCCCCAGAGAAGAATGGGCCAGGAACCTAACCCGGCTCAAGTCCTTCCTTCCTCTCTCTTTCCCTCCCTTCTACCTCTCCATTTCTTGGTTCTTATGAATAGTGCTGCAGTGAGCACAGGGTACAGTGTCTCTTTGATGTGGTGACTTCATTTTTCTTTGACTACATAGCCATTAGTGAGACTGCTGGATTGTATGGTGGTTCTATTTTAATTTTTTTAGTTACCTCTGTATAGTTTTCCATAATGTCTATATTAATTTGCAAATGTCTATATTAAGTTTCATTCCTACTTCTCTTCACACCCTTGTCAAATCTTGTTATCTTTAGGGTTTTTTTTTTTTTTGATAAAGGCATGCTCATTGGGGTGAGGTGACTTCTCACTGTTGGTTTGATTTGTGTTTCCCTGATGATTATGATAGCATTTTTTCGTAAGTTTATAAGTTTCATAAGTTTTCATTACTTATCTTAATTTTGAAAAATGTGTATTTAGATATATTGCCCATTTTTAAAAATCCAGGTTAGGTTATTTTTTTCTTTTGTGCTATTGAGATTCCTTATACATTCTAGATATCAATCCTGTGTTGTATCTATAGCTTACATACATTTTCTCCCATTCTGTAGGTTGTATCTTCAATCTATTGATTGTTTTCTCTACTGCAAAGCTTTTTAGCTTGATGTAGTGTCATTTTCTGTTTTTACTTTTGTTTTCTGAGCTTTTGGGGACTTGTTCAAAAACCCCTTGCTCACCGTAAAATCTACAAGTCTTTTTTCTAAGCCACTTTTTTTTTTTGAGATGTAACATCTGTAAATCTTTTTAGGATACATTATGGCCCTGGGGAGTCTTAGTCTTAACCTTGGTTGGAAGGAGCAGACTGGTGCCCTATGGAAGGGCGACAGGGAGAAGCAGAGGTTTCTTTGGATGATAAGATTAGAACAGTATTTTCAGTGAGGCTACATGAAATCATCTCTAAGCCAAGCTGGGTTTGACTGTTTGCCCTGATGAACTGCCATTCCTGCCTTTCAGGATCAAGTCAGCCCAAGTAACCACTTCCTGCTAATCTAAGAACCGGACGCCCCAGGACACACAGTGCTGGGATGGGACTTTGCCATCCCTTTCCTTGCGTGATCGACTTATATTTCTGATCGTACTTTGTAATTCTCTCTTTCTTTATTTCAAGATATCCAGGGCCATTCACACAGAGCTACATCACCCATTCATTTTTTATCTTTGTTTTGAGACGGGGTCTTGATAAGTCACCAAGCTGCTCTGGCTAGGCTCCAACTTGTGATCCTCCTGCTTCAGCCTCCCAGAGTACTAGAATTATAGGTCTGTGCTGTCAGGCCCACCTTCTGTCATACTCCCTTTGTACATCTGGCTCTCACTGGCCTACGACAGAAAACTGTTAAAACCATGTGCCTGGAGGTCTTGATGGTCTGTTTTAATAATGAATAATACTGAGATCTTTAGGGGCAGAAACAGCACTGCGCCCAGCACCTTCTCCACTGAAGTGTGTCGTGTGTGTGTACAAATCTGCCAAAGGAAACCATTCATCTGTATAACCAAATATACAAAAATAGGGGAAAAAATCATAATAGTAACTGTCTAAATATTAAGAAATGGTTATGTCCATAATGTTACACTGATTTCATTGCATGATAAAGACTGTTTCATCAATTACATTCTTACAAAAATGATGTTATAATTGTGTATAAAAATGAGTGCAAAAGCACAAAGTTTGAGTTAAATTAGAAAATGAAGTATTTATTTGAAAAAACATCAAGCTGACCTGGTGGTGCAGGCCTGTAATCCCAGTACTCTGGGAACCTGGGCCGGGAAAATCACATTTGAGTCCAGCCTGGACAGTTTAGTGAGACCATGTTTTCAAGGGGTGGGGGTGGGGGGGGGGATGGAGGATGGCACAGCGGCCTAAAGCATTTGGCTTCCAAGTGCAAGACTCTGAGTTCGATTCCTCAGCACCCTGTAAAGCTGGGTGTGGTGGCACACACCTGTAATCCCAGCATCCAGGAGGCTGAGGCAGGTGGATTGCCGTGAGTCAAAGGCCAGCCTGGGCTCCATAGTGAGTTGAGGACCAGCCTGGGCTACACAGCAAGACCCTGTCTAAAAAATAAGAAAGGGCTTTCTGACTGAAAGAGAACACATCTCAAACTGAAAAAAAAAAAAAAAATGTTGAAAGGACCTGGGATGGAGCTCAATGAGACCCCAAGCTCAACAGCGGCTCCATAGCCAAGGTCACTCCATTTGCTCAATGACTAGGGGCTGGGCTGTAGCCCAGCGGGAGGCCGTAGGTTCATTCCCTAGTACTGGGGGAAAATACAGGACGTGAGTCCGCGGCACCAAGAAATGCAGGGTGTGGCTTCTCGTCCCCCTCCTTTGCGTTGGGCGGGGAGCTGTAGCCCCTCAGCACCGATGCCTACGAGGCTGCAAAGCCCTGCAGCAGAACCTGCCTCCTGTCTGTCTCGCGCTGCGGCAGACGCAAGGCTGCCCCCCACCCCCACCCCCGCCCCACATGTCGGTGAGCCGCCATCGCCCCACGTTCGCCCTGCGGGGATGCTAGGGAGGGCGCCCAGTGTGCTGCGGGGTGCCCGGGGCCGCCCACCACTTGCGCCCTGGGGCGTCCCTGCCTCGTGCCCCCGCAGCCTTGCCAAGGCCCGTGCGACCTGCGCCCGCCAGGTATCGGACTCAAGCCTTCGGATGGGGGGTAGCTGGACCGGGACCTGGGACCCGGGACCCGAGCCCCGCCACCGCCACCCTCGTCACAGTGCAGCGTCCCCCACGTTCTGACCTTCCCCAGATCCCGGGTCCCAACCTCTCTTCCCAGCTTCTCCCCAGGTCGCTCTCCCCCAAATCAGTCCTCGAACCAAGCTCGCTCTTATCGGTCTGGGGCTTCTTTTCCCAAATCAGTACCGGGTTCCAGCCTCCGAGACTCTGGGATCCTAGATGAATTCTGGGCCCCATCTCCTCTGCATATCAACCTAGACCCTGAGCCTCTCCTGAAATCCAAGGCCCCAGGCTCTCCCCAAGTTGCTCGGGACCCAGCCTCTTTCTAAATCAGTCGGGATTCCGGCTGTCCTCGGATCAAATCCTGGGTCGCGGCTCTTTCCAAATCCGGGGTCTCAGCCCTGCCCCGCGCTAGGACCCACCCCCAGAGGAGGGCCCCCGGGCCGGGCGGACCCCCGTGCTGCGTCCCGCCGCGCGCCGCGCCGCAGGCTTCGGCGGATGGGCCCCGTGCCGGCGCCGGTGTCCACCGCCCCCTCCCCCAGCCAGCGAGCTGGAGCTGCCCACCTTGCCGGGAGGGGCCAGGGCTCCCCAGGACCCCACGCGCGGCCGGCCATTGTGCGCGCGTGACCGTGGCCGGCCGCGCCATGAAGACGAGCGCGCCTCGGGGATTGCGCTCTCCGCGGGCCCAGTCGTCTAGACTCGGGTGACGGGAAGACAATCCGCCGCTTGTTTTCTGCTGGAGCCCCGCTTGGCTGACCTGGGATTTAGCGCCCGCGAGGACAAAGCCAGCGTGACCCGGGCGGGGGAGGGGCCTGGACCGCGGCGGGGGTCGTCCTTCCCTGGTGTCCTGAGACCCGAGGTGCCATGGTGAGTAGCCCGTCGCCCCCGCCCGGCCCTTCGCTCCCTTGGGGTCCCTAATGCAGATGTATTCTTCTCGAAGGACTGCAGCAATGGATGCCCAGCGGCGGCTCACGAAGGCTCCTGGAGGGCGGCGGCGGGGACCTTTAAGGTAAGTGGCACTCCTGCCGCCTTGCCGGTGTGCGGTGTCCGGAGTTGCTTCTACCAGGGGTACCTGGGGAGATCGTCCCTGCGGGGGTTACACAGCAGCTAAGAGGGGCTCTCTTGTACTTTACATTCCCTTTAGGGGGTCAGAGTACCATTCCTCGCATCAGAAATTACCTCCTGGTTAGTTCTATCATGATTCATGCACTTATTTATTCTTGGTTTTGAGACAGGATATCCCACATTGCTCAGGCTGGATTGGAACTTGAAATTCTCCTACCTCAGCCTCCCAGAAGTATAAGCTGGTATTATAAGCCTGTGTCCCCCCACAACAGCTTATTTTGTTTTATAAATTTGATTTTTTATAGGAAAGTAGTCCATTAATGAATATTTTAACCTGGATGTTTTTCTGACTGTCCAGTAAGTAGAACTCTCCACCCTGGCTGTCTATGGAAATGGGATGGGGATGGAGAAAGGTATTTGGAAAACAATAAAAATCCAACTTGGGGATGTGTTCTCTTCTGTATCAGTCATAACCGGCTGCCTGGCATCCGGGGAGGTTTTTGCCTCTCCTGCCTCTGTCTGCCCTCTTGCCTGTGACGGCCACTGTCCATTGTCACCCACAGTACAGACTGTCCTGGTGACCTCACTGCCTGGCAGAGTTCCAGGAGGGGACTAGGATGGGGCTTATCACTCTCACATTTCCTCAGCTACTCCTGTAGACTGGGGACTGTGCCAGGCCTCAGCACCCACAGGTAAATTGACGAGATGGTCTCTGCTTACAGTGAACTTTCTTTTAAACTAAAAGTACAGGATGTCCTGAAAGTTTGCTAGTTTTTCTCATGTGCGGTGAATTTTGGGACACCTTGTATGTTGAATTTAGTGCTTGCTTAATTTTTCTCATGGTATTATTTTATTCAAATGTTGTGGCCAATTGATCTTGAGCAAAAAAAAATTGTGTTATACTATATTTTATGTTTAAAATTTTTTATATGTCTGATGACCTTTGGGACACTGTATAATAGATTCCTTAAGATTCCTTAGTGAGACCTTAGCATAGCTTGGCACTTTGCCTAGCAAGCCCAAGGCCCTGGCTCAATTTCCTAGTAAGTACCACATAAGCAGGGCGTGGTGAACGCCTGTAATCCTACCTCTCAGGAGCGCTTCAGGACCAGCCTGAACTACAGAGTGAGGCTGTGTCTCAAAACAAATGATAACATTGTAATTTTATTTGTCCATATTGTTTATGGTGCTTTCCAGACTCCATAATCCTGGTGTAATGATTTATCGTACTAATTGCTAATGGCCAACCTCTGATACAGGGGGAAACCCAAAGGGCTACTGCTAGATAATCTGCAAGTTTCCTTTTACACAGATCCCCTAAGTAAATCCCCCAAAGGAAACAGGTTAGTGTATTGTTTTCTTGAAAGGCCCTTATTCTCCAGTACAAAGACTTTTGACTCCTCTGCAAGTCATCTGTTTGTTAATTTCAATTCCTACCTTTTGAGTTCTAAAAGAGGGATGCTTGTTGACAGGTGAGCATTTTTCATATCAAAATAACTTTTAAGGGGTACACTCACAGCACTTACTGGCAACTTAAACGTAGTAGAATGATACTGACTTCCTAAAATGAGACTGCAGCTGCCCCAGGGCTCAGGAGGGAGGTAACTATCTTATCCCAACTCCAGAGACTCTCCCTAGACTCCGTGGTTCCCTTTAGTTGGAAGAGATCAGCTATCTTGTTTCTTTCAATTTTTTTTTTTTTTGCTTTTGGGGGGAGGAGGTGTTATTGAGGGATTGCATCAGGACATTCACACTGAGATAGATTCCCAGTCATTTTTATTTTTGATTTTGACTGGGGTTCTTACTAAGTCGCTATATTGCCCAAACTGGGCTCAAATTTTCTGTCCTCCTGCCTCAGCCTGTTCCCCTAGTCCAGGTTTATAATTTCTTTTTTAGAACTACATTTCAGGGGCTAGAGAAATAGCACAGTGGTTAAAACACTTGCCTAGGAAGCCCAAGGCCCTGGGTTCAGTTCCACAGCATCACATAAACTGGGTGTGGTTGTGTACTCCTGTAATCCCAGTACTCAGGAGCCTGAGGCAGGAGCATTGCCATGAGTTTGAAGTGAGCCTGGGCTCCGTAATGAGTTTGAGACCAGCCTAGACTACAGAGAGAGACTGTCTCAAAAACAAAACAAAACAAAAAACCTACATTAAAGCCTACTTAAATCCAGTCACACACCTCCAGTGCATATTCCTTGTGTTTGCCTTTGGACTCACTCAACTATATCACTTGGCTTAGCATGCTTGGTAATTTTCCTTGGGGTTCCAGTTAAAAAATTATTATTTTTAGTTTTCAGAATTATAGGAATTTTCTCAAATAAAGGAAATTAGAGTTCTTGAAAAATTAAAGGCGCCCAGTTTTCTATTTTGAAAAACTAGCCTGTATTCAAGAACCAGAAGGTTAGAGGGTAAATCCTCATCTTATTAAGAAAACATGTCTTACAGGTAGCTGTGATTTGTTTATTTTTGGTCCTAGAATCAAACTCAGTGCCTTCACACTGGGCTACATCCCCAACCCATCTTTGATTTCACTAAGGTGCTAAATTGCCCAAATTGGACTTGAGTTTGTAATCCTCCTGTCTCACCCTCCCAGAGTGCTGGGATCACAGGCCCAGCTAATTTTTATTATTGCAGAGCTGGGGATGGAACCAGAGCCTTACTCATGCTAAGCAAATAAGCCACACTTCCAGCCGAGAGGTAATTCAAGAGAAGGGTTCAGAAACCAAAGTTATGTTCATTAGACCTCCATTGTCTGAGCGTTGGCAAGCACCGCTTCCACTGTGGAAGTTTTTAGGAAGCCCATCTTGATTTCATCTCAGATGGAAGCCGGAACCTCTGAGGGGTGGGGCAGGGACCTGTCTCGCTTGGGTTTTTACTTTCTGACCTCGCAGCCTGCGAACCTCTTCTACCAACTCCCCGCATAGTCTGTCTCTTCTACTGGTAGAGCTAGGGTTGGAAAACTACTGAGAACAAGAGGAAGTTTAGCAGCTCGAGGAAAAAGCTCAACATTACTCAAATTCTTGTATTTTGCCATTCTTCAAATTCTCCTCCCCTTTTCTGGTTGGAGTCTCCAGACTTTGCAAAGAGCAAGAAATTAAACCCCAGCAGCCTGCTTCTCAGGTTCTCATCAGAGACTGTAGCAGTTTGCTGAAGGGTCGATGCTGGTGCCCACAGCTCTATGACTTACTGTGAGCTTCTCTGGATGGGGAAGGAAGGTGGGATGGAGGCTGTGCTCCTGGAGAGAAAGGTGTGTTATGTTCTCCGGTGGGTGGTAGGTGGAGTCACTGGCTCTGCTGCCTCCTGACTCTGGTTTCTATGACCAGTCCCTCACATGTCCTGCATCCCTCCATTCCTACGCCGGGCTCACTGCTGTTTCTTGAACATACCAAGTAACCCATTACCTCAGGACCCCTGTACCTCGTGTATCTGAACTCCTTTGCCCCAGATATCCACATGACATTCCTTTTCTCTCTGTTCAAATGCCTGCACCTAACGTGAGCAGTCCACTTTCATCTAAGTCTCTCAAGCAGCTTTCATTTTCCATGTAGCGTTGACCACCTCCTCATATCTATTTCCTTCTTTCCTTCCTTCCTTCCTTCCTTCTTCCTTCCTTCCTTTCTTCCTTCTTCCTATCTTTCCTTTCAATGGCTCCCAGGGCCTTTACATCAAGATACATCCCAGCCCATTTCCATTTTTATTTTAACACAGGGTTTTGCTAAGTTGCCCAGGCTGGCCTTGAACCAGAGTGCTGAGATTATAGGCCTACATCATCAGGCCCGTCTCTGTTTATTTCCCCTCTGGGGGAACAAAGATTGATGTTTCTTAGGGATTGTTGTAGTATAGGCACATAGTAGGTCAAACAGTATTAGATCGAATGAATGTGTACTTTTTGCTAGCTGCAGCTAGGCCTGTGTTCATGGCCAATGGCAGGCTTGCATGGGAAGGGCTGAGCTGTGGGCCATGCCTCATATGTTGTGTTTGCTCAGCACAGTGCCAGAGCCGCAGAACTGGGGCAGTCTGTGTTTAGTGAGTGACAAAGAAGACAGAGTATGTAGAATAAAAAAGCAGATGAAGAGTAAAGAGGAAAACACTGTCCATTTATTTGACCTGAGTCAAAGTCATCATTTTGTTTTGTTTAAAAAATATTCTTATATAGATAATTGACGTGGATGTAAAATGATATTATCTCTTACCTGCTCAGTGGAAGAATAATTGAAGAGTTTAGAAATCCATAAAAATATGAGGATTTAACATAATCGGCTTCATGTTTAGCGACGTAATTGGTTGATGAAAGAAATAGCGGCTGAGAGGGTGAACTTCATGTGACTTTTTGGAAGAACCTTGAACATTGTTGGTTCTAGGGGAGGGGGATGGGAAGTCTGCTGGTTTTGCGGTATTTAAGACATATACAGAATCCAACAACTATGAAAAACTCACCATATCCACAACCGTTCTTTCTGAGGTGGGTTTTTTTTTTTTTTTGGTTTGTTTGTTTGTTTGTTTTTTTCCATACCTTATTACCCTCTTTTATTTATTTATTTATTTATTTATTTATTTATTTTTTGACACAAGGTCTTGCTCTGCAGCCCAGGCTGGTCATGAACTCACTATGGAACCCAGGCTGGCCTTGGACTCATGGCAGCCCTCAGGTCTCAGCCTCCTGAGTGCTGGAATTACAGGCATGCACCACCACTCCCGGTTCATGGGTGCCGGTTCATGGGTGCCGGGGAATCGAACTCGGGTACTTAATGCTTGACTTAGCGCTTCCTAGGCAAGTGCCTTAACTGTTGAGCAGTTCCTCCAGCATCTACCCTCCCTTCTTTTATCAATAAATTTTGAACAAATAGTTTTAGAGAAGAAAATTTGTATTACAGTTCCCTCTCCCTTTCTCTAAATGGAACAAAAAAGAAAGCTAAAATACCCAGGCACTTTGCTGATGCAATACTGACAATGTTCATGTCATAAAATTTGTTTCAGGATTTCACTGGCTTCCCAACTTGACTGTCTGCTGTGTATCTGTTCTTACTCTGTTCTGTGCTCTGGCCTTGGATTGGAGAGCTTTTGTCTGAGTAGTCTAGGACAAAAATTGACAAATGGTTTTGATTCTGTGTATGTGTGTTTATGTGTGTGTGTGTGCATGCTTAGTTTTAGTGTTGGCTGCACCTAGGACCTCACTCAGGTTAGCCTTATCATTGCGCTATTTCCCAAGCTCCTAACAAATATCTAACAAAGTTTTCTTTTTTTTTTTTTTTAAATTGAGGCAGTTTTTGCTAAGTTGCTCAGGTTGCCCTTGAACTCACTGTCCTCTTGGCTCCAACTCCCACACATTGGGATGCAGCCGTGCACCACCACGCCTGGTTTAACATACTTTATTACGGCCAGATAATAAATATTGTGAGCTTGAGGGCCATTAGGAATTATTGTAGCACCCCTCTCCCATACTGAGGATCGAACCCAGGGCCTTTACAGTGAGCTATATTCCTCGCTCAGTTTTTATTGAGACAAGGTCTTGCTAAGTCACTAAGTTAGTAAGTTGCCCAGACTGGGCTTGAACTTGCTGTTCTCCAGCCTTAACCTCCTAGAATGCTGGGATTACAGATTTGTAATCTGGGAGGGGTGGGGGGGGGTGGGAAGGGGATGCTGGAGACTGAACCCAGGGCCTTGTGCTTACCTAGCCCATGCTTTATCACTGAAACACATCCCAGGCCCTGAAATTTTGAATTTGGTTTGATCGGCAATGAGTACTTCTGTGTCTTAAGAGAAGTGGAAGGCCTGCGGTGTGGCTGGCTGGTAGAGTACTTACAAAGTCACACTGAGGTCTTTGATTAGATCCCCAGAATTGAAAAAAAAAAATGTTGAGAGTGGGAATAGTGACGTGCACCTGTGGTCCCAGCTACTCAGAAGGCTGAGCCAGGAGGATTGCTAAAGATCAGGAGGTCAGGGCTAGACTGTGAAAGAAAAAGAGAAAAAAGGTAAATGTGAAGTTTGGTGTTCCTTGCAACTTGCTGACAGGTTAAGCCTGTTCCTGATTTATCATCTAGTCAGAAAGCGTGTTTCCCCCGTGTTTTTGGCCAGCTAGCGTGGTGCTGCGGCATTTGCACACCTGCGTCCTTGGCCATCTGCGATGGGCAGAGTGGCCGTGTTGGAACACTGTTTCCTGTTACTCTTACTGACATGTCGTGGAATAAGTGGGCTTTTGTTCCTGACATAAATAGAGGATTTGGATCAAAGTGTCCATTCTCTCCCTTTCAGTTTGCAAAGAGGAAAACGTTTGCCTTGCTTTTCTGTTTTCCCCTCCACTGTATCCGGTGCATTTTGAAGGTTCATGTCAGGAGTCCTTTGGGGTAGCTGGACAGGGCCACTTCCAAGTAGACTGTCAGTTCGCACTGGCTCTGGCTTCAGTTTAACAAACCCCGGTGAGTGTTGCTGTTTTCTGTGGGAGAGACACCCCTTCCTCCTTCCCTGGGTGCCCAGTCTGAGTCTGTCAAGGGAGCCAGGAAGGTCCCATTCTCCTTTCTGCACCATTTTGCCCCCTCTGCGACTTTGTCCCTGTTTCTAAATATTGGCCGAGATTTGTTTCTCATGGTCTACTAGGCAGTGTACATCGCCTAGAACTGCAAGTTTCAAACAAGCATTCTGAATGTCAGTACAGTCTGTCTGGCTCACATAGGGTCACATTTCTATGTCGATTGCTGACCTTTCAAAGCCAAGTGAGGCCAGGCCTGGTGGTACATGCCTGTACTCTCCACAGTCTGGAAGGCTGAGGCAGGAGGATCACCAGTTTCAATTCAGCCTGGGCAACTTAACAACTCACCAAGATCCTGTCTCAAAATCAAAAATAAAAATGGGCTGCATATGTAACTCAGTGTGAAAACCCTAGGCTCAATTCCCAGTACTAACCAAAGGGGGGAAATCAAATGAGGGCACCTGGTGCCTCCTGTATCGTTTAGTCAGAGGGGTCCAGTTCTTTTTCTTTACTGATGCTGATCTCTCTCCTCCAGGCTAAAGATCTAACCATCACCCCAGCTACCATTTTAAAGGACAAACCAGACCCAGATACTCTGGTTTTCGGAACTGTGTTTACGGACCACATGCTGACAGTGGAGTGGTCATCTGAAAGTGGATGGGAGAAGCCACACATCAAGCCTTTCCAGAACCTGTCCCTGCACCCCGGGGTGTCGGCTCTGCACTACGCCGTGGAAGTGAGTGTGGGGTTCAGTGGTGGGACTCCCCTCTCATGACTGTGGGTCCTAGTGAGGCCCCAGGTACCCACAGGACTTCCTGGGTGGTACCGGCTTCCTCCTGGGTCCTGATGTAAGTCACGAAGGCCAACTGTTTCCTGTGGACGATTGGGTACAGGATAAGTCTTAAGGAGCTAGGTTTTCGTAAATCAGACACATGTGTAAATATCCCCTGGTTTCTCTGTGTGAGAAAACTCAAGCTATAAATAATTTGGAGGGTAAAACAAAATGAAAACAGGAGAGGAGACTGTGGGGATGGAAAGAGGCTTGAGAAGGGGGGAGACCATGGAGGGCAGTGAGGGGAAAGAGAACTGAGTCAGATGGCATATGCATGCACCCATCCACAAGGCAAATATGAGGACTGAGCGTTGCGAGTGTATATCATGAAATGTTAAATGATAAAACAAAATGATTTTAAAAAGATAACCTTGACCTTTCCTGTGATGTCAATTAGAAAAGTCATTTAGAACAAATAGAAAGACAGTTAGTGGGAAACTTAGCAGGAGCCAAAATGGTGGCTGTATTAAGTTACTACCCTCTTCTCCAGTTGTCTAGTGATGCAGAAGGGTAACCGAGTGCACTGTTAGGGTTAGGTGCCAGTGCCAGCTGCATGTTTGTATGACCAGCATTAACATGTCATTGTGCACATTATGGGACGTGTCCTTAAATGCTTTTTCAGGCTGTGTTGCAATTTTATTTTATCTTATCTTATTTTAATTTTTCTGTGGTAGTGAGGAAAGGACTAAGGGTCTTCACACTGAGTTACATCCCAGCCCATTTTTATTTTTGATTTTGAGATACGGTCTCACTAAGTTGACCAGGCTGGACTCGAACTTGAAATCCTCCTGCCTCAGCCTCTCTCGGTGCTGGGATGACAGGCCTGCGCCACCAAGCCCAGCTATTTTCTGTTTCATTTTGACATTGGCATTGGCCTTGGCTAGCTGGTTTTCAGATGTGTTGTCGAATCATCGCAGTCTAAAGAGAACGCCAAGTGCACTGCAGAATGTTTTTGGTGACTCAGTAGCAATGCTAGTTACATTAAATCTGTATTCTCAAGTAAATGTCATTTAATATACTGTGATGAAAAATGTCAAGTTCACACAGTGTACTTCTGTCTGCCAAGATACTGTGATTGATCAGGGAAAATGTGTACCTTGAATTTCAGAGCACAGCTAGTTGCTTTTTTTCAAGTAGTTTCATTTTTGCCCGAAAGAACAAAGTGTAATTACTCAGATTTCATCATCTGGTAAATGTTTTCTTGCAGATGACATGGAAAAGAACTTGTCTTATCAAGTGACACAATAGACAGGATTTGTTGCCAGCGATAAACTTATTCCTCAAGTAGAAATTAGAATTTAAGGATTTTCTTTGACCTTGCCTTTTCATACTCAGAAAGATGCTCAATGCTGGAGGAGATAGGGACAGCGCACAAAGGCATGAGCTTTCGGGAGCTCTGCTGAACCCCAGGAGCCGACGTGCTATGAAGGAGCATTGTGTGACGGACAGTATATGTGTCTCTTATATGAGATACACAAGCCATAGATAACTAAAAGTATTAAGCAAAGGAAAGAGAGTAGGAAATACATAAATTTTTATAAAACTGTATGTGTTGGAGATGGGGAAAAGGATGGAGGAGATGGGAGAGGAAGGGAACAGAGGGGTAAAGGGACTGAACGTGACCAGATGTGATGATGATGTATTACCAATATACACCTATCAAAAAGAAAAGGAAAGAAAGAAAGAAAAGAAAAAGAGAAGGATCTATGGAGTCCCATGGACTGCAGGGAAGGTGGAAGACCAGTCTGGAAAGGGGCGTAGCACCTTGGGAGCAGACAGCTGCTGGGTTGTCTGGGGACGCCATCAGCAGGGGCCACGAACATCACCAGTGTTTAGTTTCCGAGTGACCTACTTTTGGTCGGGTGCCTGCCTTTTTGATTTGGGCAGTTGTCAGGCTTTATGATAAAATATCTGTCCCAGGGGAATATTTAAATATATAGGTTTTTTTTCCTCTTTCTTTCTTTCTTTCTTTCTTTCTTTCTTTCTTTTTTTTTTTTTTTTGAGGCATGGTATGGCTCTGTAGCCGAGGTTGGTTCTAAACACATTAGGGAGCCCAGGCTAGCTTGGACACAGGGCAATCCTCCAGCCTCCGTCTCGAGAGAACTGGGATTATAGGCGTGCACCACCACTCTCGGCTTTATGTGGTGCTGGGGAATCAAACCGTGGCCCTGTGCTTGCCAGGTAGGCACTTTCACCATGATGCCTTTCCTCCAGCCCCTGGCTATGTAGTTTTATCTGATGTTGCATTTCCTCTGTCTAGCAAGGTGGCCATATGGGTTTCTTTTCCTATATGCTGTTTGTGTCACGGAGCCGTCAATTGATGTTGTTAAACTATCAGGCTCATCCACGGTAAGAGATCCTTTTTGTTTAAAGCCAAAGAACACCCACTGTGTGGATGTACACGGGTCTTCTTTGGTCCATGGATGGGCACGTAGGCTGGTTCAGTGTCCTGGCAGTTGTGACTCTCTCTGCAGAGAGCATGGTGGGGGTCAGGTGTGTGGCGCCATTTCTTTCATACGTGCCTGGTAGATGTGTCTCAGGATCATAAGAAAGCTCTATTTTAAATTTTTAGGAACCTCTGAGTGATTTTCCATAATGATTGTACTGATTTATAGTCCTACCAGCAGTGCACAAGAATTTCCATTTTCCACATCTTTGCCAGTACTTGGTATTTTTAATCTTTTTGATAATAAGGCATTCTAAATGCTCACAGTGTTGAAAATGAAGCTTTATGAAGTTACCTTCTTTTTCTTAAATAATGCTTACCTTAAAAATCTATTTTGTTTTACATTTAGTAGAAGTTTTTTATTTTTTATTTTTGTCTGTTTGTTTTGTTTTGAGACAAGGTCTCACTCTGTAACCCAGGCTGGTCCTGAACTCACTATGAAGCCAGGCTGGTCTTGGACTCAGTGCAATCCTTCTGCCTCAGCCTCTTGAGTGCTGGGATCACAGGCATACCCAATTTATGTGGCATTGGAAATTGAACTCAGGTACTTAGAGCTTGCTAGACAAGCACTTTAACCTCTGAGCCATTCCTCCAGCTCTATTTTAGAAGGTACTAACTTATAATACCTATTAATTTCATATGTTATCAGCTGGGTCCAGTCTGACTTTATTTATTTATTTATTTATTTATTTATTTATTTATTTATTTTTGTACTAGGAATGAAACTCAGGGCTTTGACACTGAGCTACATCCCCAACCTTTTGGATTCGAATTTGACAATCCTCCTACCTTGGCCTGCTAGAGTACTGGTATTACATATTTGTAGGCCTAATAACAACCTCCTTTTTAACTGAAGTTTTAGTTTGATTATTTTTAGTAAATTACTGTTTTTTGGTTTTTGGTTTTTGTTTAAGAAAGGTATTGCTTTTGAGCCCAGTCTGGTCCTGAGCTCACTTTGGAGCCCAGGCTATCATTAGACTCATGGCAATCCTCCTGCCTCAGCCTTCCCCATGCTGGGATTATAGATGTGTGCCACCACGCCCAGTTTCTGTGGTGCTAAGGAATCCAACTCAGGGCGTAGTGCTTGCTAAGCAAGCGCTTTACCTGCTATGCCATTCCTCCAGCCCCTATGTTTAGTAAACTAATGATATATTTGTATTTAAAATGCAGGATCTACTTTTATGCTTTTCAGTTTTACTACATGACTTACATTTTTCTCATGTAAGATTGTAGGCTTTAAGTATCCTAAGGCCCTACTCTTCACTAACACTTGGTTCACCATGTTTTTGATTTTCTGTTACATTTCTTCTTTGACCCATGCTTCATCTAATAATAGATTTCTTATTTTTGGAAGCGTGGATATTTTCTGATTATATCTTTGCTATTGATTGCAGGCTTGGCATTTGTTTGGAAGGTGTGGGAAAAGAATATGTGATCTGCAAGTGGATCTTGTGGGGCCCTATCTGTCTTACTGGATAAGTTAGTGTTTGTGTTCCAAGTTATATCTGCTGAGCTTTTACTTGTTTGTTCTACTGATTACTAGAGAGGTTGTGGTTAAAATTTCACCCTAAAAGGGTTGGCCTTTCTCCTCTGTGTGTATGTGCTTCAGAATCCTCCACACCCCCACCCTATTGTGCATTTGGGCCAGCAGAGGTGCTGCCTTCCCACAGTCAGGCCTTGTGCCACTTGATTTCTGTGATTCCAGCTGAACCAGCTCTCGTAGCATATTGATTATCTACTTCTGGACCACTCAGCTTTCTGATCCTTGGGACACAGGGCCTGACATCTACAACTTAAAGGAGGAGGGGTTTCTTTTAGTTCACAGTTTCAGTGTGGACAGTCTGTGGTTGGCTAGCCCCAAGGTGGAAAGAATGTGGTGGGGGAAAGATGTTCCCCAGGCAGCAAGAAAACAGAGGAGGGGGCACCTTCATGGTCAGTGCCGTGACCCACCTCCACCAGGCCCCACCTCCCAACGGCTCATCCAGCGTGGACTCTTCCATCCATGGTGAATGATGAGCACAGTGCTCCCGTGATCCAGTCACCTTCCAAAAACAGGAGACTTGAGGAGAGCATTTATTTATGTATTCACTTTTTAATTTTTTTCTATTTTACTAGTATGTATATGTGATACACAAGAGCTACAATGAGCTTGGGTATTTTGTGCACATATATATTGTGTCAACATTACAATCCCTTCCCCTCTCTCTCCTTGGGTCCCACCCCTGCCCTGCTTCCTCTCTTATCCCCCCATCCCTGATTCCTTCTGTCACACCCATTTGGTTCTATAAAATGCCTGTATTCTGGCTTTCTCATATTAGAGAAACCATGTGATATTTTACCTTCTGAGTTTGACTTACTTGCCTAAGTATGATGGTTTCAAGTTGTGTCCATTTCCCCATAAACGCCTCAAATCGATCTGTCTTTTTGGAAGAGTAGTACTCCATTGTGTACATATACCATAGTTTTTTTATTCATTAGTGTTTTGATGGATTTTAAGGCATTTAGTTACTGGTAGTTGTGCTGATATAAACATGGGTATGCTTGTATACATGTTGCTTTTAACTTTTTTTTGGAAAGAAACCAAGAAGAGGTATCACTGGATGGAATAGAATATTTATTTTCATCCTTTTGAGGAATCTCCATACTGCTTTGCATAGTAGTTGTGTTTTGCAGTCCTACCAGCAATATAAAAGGGTTTGTTTCTCCTCGCAAGCAATCTCACCAGCATCGATTACTGTTTGAATTCTCCATATAGGTTATCAGGGGTAAGATGAAAGTTTAGTGGTGTTTTGATTTGCTTTTCTCTAATGGCTGAGGATGTTGAACATCGTTTCTGGTGTTTTCTGGTCATTCAAACTTCTTTATCTGAGAACTGCCTATCCATTTCAGTTGCCCAATTTTTAGTTGGGTCTTTGACTTTGAAGGGTCTGTTTTCTCAAGTTCCTTGTATATTCTAATTATTAGCCTCTTGTCTGAGACGTAGGTGGTAAAATTTTCTCCCCATTCTGTTGGTCCTTACTTCACTGTGTTACTAGTTTCCTTTGCCATCCAGACACTTCGCACATTGATGTAATCCAATTTGTTGATATTGGGGTCTGTAGGGTGCATTTAACGGCCCGCAAAACTGTGGACGAACTGGTCTGAACTGGTCAAAATGAGAGGACATTCGGGTACCTCTGAGGAGACAGGTGCCACAGGGTCTCTGGGTTTAAGCTCTGCTGTTGGGACAGTACAACAGGCTGTGTCAGTGCTGGGGATGTCTCATTCCGTGGGTGTGTTTTACACAGCAGTGTGGCTTCTGCGGACCAAGTCTCTGCAGACCTGGGTAATCAGAGGATTTTCTTCTTTCCGTTTCAGCTGGCCCTGCTGCCGTATGGTTTAGTTGTGTCAGGTGGAGGACAGTGTCAGTAGCTCTTCGGGGTGAATGAGGTACTTTTGACCACTGGGGTTGCTGTCACTTGGTTACCCTGAGGTTGACTTCTCATTTATCCTCAGCTATTTGAAGGTTTGAAGGCATTTCGAGGAGTTGATAATAAAATCCGGCTCTTTCGACCAAACCTCAACATGGACAGAATGTACCAGTCTGCACTGCGGGCAACACTGCCGGTATGTACATATAGGAAACTCATGCATTTGTCCATCATTAACGGATCATTCTCAGTTTACCACTAAAGAAATTTTATAAAGTACATATTTTCACAATTAGGATAATTTTAAATGTGTGGAATATTTATAGAGGTAATAGAATTCCCATGTACTCTACCCAGTTTCCCATATTACTCATACTTTACTTAATATGGTACATTTTTACCATTAATAAGCCAATATTGATGTGTTATTATTAATTAAAAACACTATCTTAGTCGAACTTCATTAATTTTTACTCAACATCTTTTGAATATTCCAGGGTCCCACAGAAGACTGTGTTAACATTAGTCATCATGTCCCCTTAGGTTCCTGTTGATTGTGACATTTTCTCAACTTGAGAAAACCATTTCTAAACCAGCCTTGGTGACACAGTTCTATAATCACAGCACTCTAGGAAGCTGAGGCAGGAGAATTTCAAGTTTGAGTCCAGCCTATACATCTTAAGAAGACCTTGTCTAAAAATGAAAAACGAGTGGGGGCTGGAGAAGTAGTCAGCTTGTTGGTGACACTTTTCTACTCTGAGTATACCATAGTATCCCTAGAAGGATGTCTTTTGCCTTGCAACTGAGTAGAAGTGACGTGAGTTATTTTGCTGACTTGTCACCTGACTGGGATAGAAAAAGCTTTTCTCCTTAGTAATGAAATGTTCTTTCATGTGTTTTCCTAAGGGGTTACCTGCCTTTGTCACTGATGGTTAGGGTATCTGATTACAGTACTTGTTTGCATATGTTACCAGTAACTTCATCCAGCTTGTTACCTTTTGCATCTTTTGAAGAATAGAAGGTGTTTTAAGTAAGCAAAGTTTATCCATCCATTTATTTTTCATATTTGGTGTTTTTACACTTCTTATTTAAGCATCTTTTTTCTATCTTAAAGTCATAGGTATTTTCTGTGTTGTAATAGAAGTCTTAGTATTTTGTTACCCTTAGGTATAAAATCCAGATGTCACTGATTCAGGAGGCCAGTCAGAGCAAGCGATCTACTCTAACTTTACAACATGAGTAGTTCATGCTACCAGAATTTCATGGGAAGATATTTTTGTTTGGGTTTGGGTTTATTATGAGAACTTTTTTATTTACTTGGAGAATAAAGAAAATTACATGTATTTAAGGCTAATTAGGACTACTCTGGGAAGGCAGATTCATGCAGTCTTGAACAGAGCTCTTGTAATACGAGGCTCCTCTCTTCCTGGCATGTTGGAGGTGAATGTGGTCATTCATTAGCATTTCTTGTCTTCCAGGTGTTTGACAAAGAGGAGCTTCTTGAGTGCATTCAGCAGCTGGTGCAATTGGATGGAGAGTGGGTCCCTTATTCCACCTCAGCAAGCCTCTACATCCGGCCCACGTTTATTGGAACTGAGGTACGCACTGAATCCCTGTTTGGGGTGCCTTGGTGGTCAAGTTAACATTCTTCCTTCCCTCCCTCCTTCCTTCCCTTCTTCCTTCCTTTCTTCCTTCTCTCCTTCCTTCTCTCCTTCCTTTTCTCTCTCTCTTTCTTTTTGTCTTACAGGATTTGAGCCTAGGGCCCTCACAGTAGGCTACATCCCTGGCCCATTTTTTGTTTTTGATTTCAAGATTTCAAGGCAGTCTCTTAAATTGCTGAGTTACCCAGGTTGGGCTTGAACTTGGGATCCTCCTGCCTCAGCCTCTCAGTGCTGGGATCGCAGGACTACTGTACCACTCCTGGCTACATTGTTCTTGCTTGAGATTCTTAGCATGTGGTTTTGGAATACTCCCCAACCCCCACCTCTAACCTCTTCAAAGCATCATAAGTAACTCCTGTCTATTGATCGTCAAGACCAGGGTAGAAGCATTTGTTGTGAAAAACCAGAGCGTAAACACTTTAGGCATTGGAGGCCGCTTGGTTTCTGTTATAATTACTCAGTTCTGCCACTGTGGAACTAAAGATGCCATATATGAGTAAATGAATAAGGAAAGAGCGATGCTGCTGCCTTCCCCTGCTCAGGACCAGGCAAGAAAAAGCCTCCCATCTGATGGTGGAAGTGAACAGGGAAGCTGCTTTTTTTCCCTTTCTTTTATTTCCCCCCATATTGGGGATTGAACCCAGGGCCTTAGCACAGAACTATATCCTCAGCCCTTAATTTTTAATTTTTTTAAGACAGATTCTTATTATATTGCCCAAGCTAAGCTTAGACTTGTGATCCTCCTGTCTCAGCCTCTGAAAATGCTGGGATCACTGCCATGTACCACCATGCCCAGTGAGAGCTGCTAATTGTTTTTCTTTCACTTTTCTGTAGTCTTAAGATTTCTTGGTACAGAGTGGGAATAGGGTGCCCCAGTTCACCCAGGTGTTACAGAAGAACCTTAAAGCACAAGAATGGCTGGTTTAAATAATGTGACCTTAGGATCACCAGATGGGCCGTAGTCTCTCAGTTGGGTGCCCTTGCCAAAGAGGCACAGAAACGCACATGCCTGGATTTGAGCAGGCTAGGGTGTTATCTATAGACCTTGTCACTTGTTTGCGCCAGGGACGCTGTCGCCGCATAGAGAGAGTGGGTGACGCTGAGTGATAGGAGATGAAATGTGGGTGGCAGATAAGGTTGTAGGTCACATGGCCACACGGAGAGCTCTAGGCATAGGGAGAGCACGCTGGATGTCTAGGGCAGGGTGTGTGAGGCTGATGCGCTTGCGGTTCGGCTGCTCGGTTCTTTGCTAGGCTATTGTGTATTTACTAGGCTTTCTATCAGGTAGTGTGAATGTGTGGCTAGGCCAGGTGGCACAGGCCTGCAATCCTAGCACTCTACAAAGCTGAGGCTGGAGAATTATAAGTGTAAGCCCAGCCTGGGCAACTTAGTGACTTGGTGGGACCCTTTCTCAAAAGAAAAATTTAAAAAAGGACTGGGGATGTGTAGCTCAGTGTGATGGTCCCAGGTTCAGTTCCCAGTAACACACACACACACACACACACACACAGACACAGACACACACACGCATGCATACATGCATGCACACACAGACACCAAAGTAAGGAATTAAGTAGGGCCACAGATAAATGCTTACAAAATGCCTTTTGAAAGATAATCAAGAGTGAATTTATATAATGAATTGCATGAATAGGGTTAAGGTATCCTCCCTAATAAATTTTAAGCACTTAGAATTGTTTGAGAAGTGATCTGCTTCCTTAATTATTTCACACTTTGCTATTATATTAGTAAGTCTTTAATATTAGTATTTAACTCCATGATAGGAACACTCGGTTTCTAAAGTTGTCAAAATATTGTTACTAATCTCAAAGCACTACTTCTCAAAGACACTTGTCAGCCTATGATCCGATTCTTCTGGTCCTAGTTTGTTGAGTTTTGTCTTGTTGAGTTCTCTTAATTGCTTTTTTTGTTTTTTCACTCTCATGACATGATAATACGGGCTTTTCTTTAAAAATAAGAGTCTCCCCATGTTGCCCTGTTCTTTCTTTATATTCTCTTTTAGCTTCATTCATTCTCATTTCTTCCCTCCACGTTAAACAATCATTTCCATGTATTCTTTTTCAGTTATCTCTTTCCAGCTCGCATGCCTGTAGTTTTACAGACATGATTTTTGTCCTCCTCATCTAATTGTGTTTCATCCCCTTTCCCTTGAGTATGGATTTTCACTCCTATCCAGGTCATTCATTATGTGTGTATTTCATCTGTCAATTTTCACCACTGCATGCTTTTCCACTGTGGACTTCCACCACATTTTGTCCTGGTTTCTTTAGTGCATATCCAATTCCCTCTGCCTCATAAAATGCTCCAGAGAACCATATGAAGGAGTTATTTACTGGCCAGCAAGAGGCCCTCTCAATTTTGTCTTTTTAGAAGTTTCTTTCTATCCTAGGGTCCATTGGGGGTGGAATCACAAGGCCAGGGCACAGTTCAGAATCTTGGGTGGTATTTATCTAATTTAATCTTGTTTATCTTTTCCAAGATGCTTATTTCGGAGCTGTAACCTATGAAATTAGGCTTTTTCTCAGTTTTGTTTGTCCTCTGTTGTTTTTGTATTGTTTTTGTTTTGCTTCATTTTGTTTGTTGAGACAGGGCCTGGCTCTGTAGTTCAGGCAAGTCCTAAAGTCACTACGGAGACCAGGCTGGCATTGAGCTCAAGGCAATCCTCCTGCTTCAGCCTCCTGAGTGCTGAGATTACAGGTGTGCACCACCATGTGCAGTTTATGCTGTGCTGGGGGGATCAGATTCAGGGCTTGGTGCTTGCTACAAAAGCACAAGCACTTTAACCTCTGAGCTACACCCCTACCCTGTGTGTGGTTCTTTTAGTCTCTTACTCCTTTCAAAAGGCACTGGAAGAGTTTGGCACAATATGAGGTGGGTGCCCTAGCTGGGGGGCCCCGGAGGCAGGAAGCCAGTACCCCAGCGATCTCTCTCCAGGTTAGGACAATGTGAATGTTGCCTGCCTTTTTATATTAAAGCTTGGGTATAGGGAAAAATAGCTCTAGATTAATAGTGTATCTGGAACTTTATATCTGTAAAACCTAGGGCAAATCATTTGTTCTCTGCCTCATTTTCCCTATCTTAAAACTAGGAATTAGCCAGGTGGTTTGTTGCATTCTTGTAATCCCAGGTATTGAGAAGGCTGAGGCAGGATGATCACAAGTTTGAGGCCAGCTTGGAGAATTTAAATTCTGTCTCAAGATGGAAATATAAAGGGCTAGAGATACAGCTCTGTGCTCCCAGTGTGCAGGCCTACTTACCCAGGAAGAAACAAAGGAAGAAAACTGGAAGTTGTTCCTCATCCCCTCTTAATCTTCTGGATTGTAACTATATGAGGTAATGATTGCAGAGTGACTTGCAAGACAAAACACAATGGGAATAGTGAGGGTTTTTTTTTTACTGTTTGTTCTCCCCGGGTTGTATCCACTTATCCTCCTCCCATTTGGCCCACAAAGTGGGTAAGGCCCCACCTGGATCTGGGTCCTTGCTGTCTCAGCACCCCGTGTACCAATATTCTTCAGCATTTTCTCCTTCAACTGGGCAGACGCTTTTAGAGCTACTAGGCCTAGAAGGTCAGGCTACTGTTTGGATTAGAAATGTCTGTGCTTCTTTTTGCAGCCTGTGTGTCATTCCCAGGGATCCTCCTCCTTCCCTCTCTGCACCATTCCCCGGCCTCCTGTGCTGCCCTCTCTACAGGCTGGAGTGTAGACTAATAGCATTTCTCAGCTCGCTGAGCGCTTTCTGCTGCCGTCCGAATAGCCTGTGAAATCCTGCCCTTCTGTGAAGGAATTTCTGCTTGACCCAGAAAGCAGTAATTTTCGCTGTGACATGTCCTATACCCAAAGGCTTTGTCCTTTTGTGCAGAATATACATGGATTGACTTATTCTCAGCTGTAGCCTATGAATTTTTTTTAAATGTAGTTTTTAAAACACACCAGCATTTCAGCTTCAGAGTTACTGTGGTTTTCTGATAAGTAATACACTTTGCATGTGAAATTGTTATCCTGTTCATTATTCATGGTCTTTTTTTTTTTTTTTTTTTTTTTTTTTTTTTTTTTTTTTTTTTTTTTTTTTTTTTTTTTTTTTTTTTTTTTTTTTTTTTTTTTTTTTTTTTTTTTTTGGTTCCTTTCAAATTTGTTTA
The DNA here is from genome assembly GCA_004027205.1 of Ctenodactylus gundi. Lineage (NCBI taxonomy): Eukaryota > Metazoa > Chordata > Mammalia > Rodentia > Ctenodactylidae > Ctenodactylus > Ctenodactylus gundi. The sequence continues at coordinate 53,491 of PVKB01002301.1, forward strand.
AACTACAAGAAGCACGAGGAGCTAGTAGGGAAGAATTTCCAAGTCAGGCAAAGTATCCTAAGGCCAGAGTTTTGAAAAAAATTTACATACTTCATCAGCTGTCTTTACGTGGCTTTTGCATTATTTAATCCAAAGTCTGACTGGGGCACCATGGAGTTATGTTCACAGTTGTTTGATTAATATTGTGTATTCAAACATTCCCCTTTTTGTGATACTGGGGTTCAAACACAGAATTTTCACACTGACCTACATTCTCAGTCCATTTTTGATTTTGAGATAGGGTCTTGCAAAGTTGCTAAATTTTCTGGGCTGGCCTTGAAATTGTAATCCTCCTGCCTCTACCTCTCAGAGTGCTGGGATTATAGGTCTGTCCCACCAGGCCTGGTTATACTAAAATATTCTTTAGGAGCGGGGCAAGCCAAGCCCAGTGGCACAGTCCTGTAATCTCAGCATTTCCAGGAGGCTGAGGTAGCATGATCTCAAGTTGAAGCCCAGTTTGAGAAACATGAGGACTTAGTGAGGTCCTGTTTCAAAAAAAAAATAATAATGTGCAAATACATGAGAAGATGTGCAACATCCTTAATCATTAGAGAATTGCAATCAAAATGCAACCATCATCTTACCCCAGAGAGAATGGTGAGTATTAAGAAGTGGAGCAGTGATCAGTGCTGGCAAAGTTGCAGGGGATTACATTGCTGGTGGGACTGTAAACTGATATAACCTCTATGGAATGCAATATGGAGATTCCTCAAAAGGCTGGAGATAAATATTCCACCTGATTGAACAATATCTCTTCTGGGTATCTTTCCAAAAGAGGTAAAAGTGATGTATAATAGAGATACATGTATAGCCATGTTTATTTTATAGACACACAACTAACAATAGATAAATTGTGGAAGATAGTGAAATAGTCAACAGACCAATAAATATAAAAATTGTGGTATATGTACACAATGGAGTACTACTATTCTATACAGACAAAAATTTGAGGCTTTTGTAGGTAAAGGACACACCTTGAGACCATTATGATTAGTGAAGTGAGTCAAACTCAGATTAGTATCCCCTGGTTTCTCTAATGTTATGAGCAGTAGTCAAGTTTTATGTTTATGGAATCAAGACATAACAGTCCATTTGATCTTTCAAATATGTATTCCACACACTCAATTCATTAACCAAACTTAATAACTGTTAACACAAGAGTAAACTAGTAACACACATATAACATGTAAAACAAGGGAAGGAAAGCAAGTCGTTTTAAGAGAGTCTCATTCTTCAAGGAGAGTGTCATTCTCAAGAGTCTCATCAAGATCCTAAGGTTCGATGACTCAAGTCCAAGGTGGAGCTCATGGCCAAGGATCCAGTTTGGAGGAAGTCCACAGAGTTCATTAGAGTGGTCAGCACCATGGAGAGTCACAGTCAGTCCTGCCATGCTGAGGACACTGGAGTTTCTGTTTGAACTCTAACGTTTGGGTTTTTACACTCTGTCCTTCATTCTTGCCAATGGCACACAGTTCCTCCTTATCCCAGCCACTTTAGGGTTCATTGATATGCACATTAGCTAAACATGTTACAGCGTGCTTTAAAAGTTTACTGGCCAATGAGCCAGCATCATGGCATTAGTTTTGTTTCTGACATCTAATATGAGAAACCCAGAATACAGGCATTTTGTAGAACACAGTAGATGGGTAGGTGGGATAATGGAGTGGGGGGGTGCAGAATGAAACGGAAAAGATAATAAGGGGGAGGGTTTAGGATTATAAAGTTATCATGATGTATATGTGCGTAAAATCCTCAAGCTCAATGTAACCATTGTGTAGCACATATATATACTAATAAATATTGGGGGTGGGGGGAGGATGTGCTGAGGATGTAGCTTAGTGCCACACATACAGAATAAAACAAAACAAACCGACCTAACCCTCTCCTCCACCACCCCAAGAGCACAGAGTTTAAATTGCTCTCTAGGCTAAAAGGGAGAAATGAAACAAAGAAAAAGTGATTCTTGAGGGTAGAAACAGAGACCCTCCATCCCTGACAGTGCCTTAAGGCACATTTTACTACTTCTCAGTCCTGAAGCGGCAGTGTGACTGTTTTCAGGAAAGTGAAGGGCCCAGGCGACCCGTATGTACAGTACTTCTGAGCCATGAACAGACCTGGCTTAAGTTTCAGAAAAATGAAATTCTGCCTAGGATTCTGAGTTGTGAAGTACTTGCTAAGTGTTTTTCTCCTTCATAAGAATGGAAACATGAAAGGTATATGGAGATTTTTTTCATAGAGATGAGAGTCTATATATGGATCTTATGTTTGTGGTCTCCATGCTGCCACCTAGTGGAGCAAATGCAACTGTACTTGTCAGTTGGAATTAGCAGAGGAAGTGAGCTAGGAGGTGATGGGTTTTTTTAGATGTTGAGAGATGAATTCAGGGCCTCCTGCATGCTGGGCACATGCTCCCACTGAGCTCCACCCCCGCCCAGGACAAGGTGAAATTTATCACAACATACTTCCTGTGATGACTTCAATATAATCCATGTTGCTTAAAACACATGGTTTCCAAATGAAAAAGTCCCAGGCATTTATGTGATAATTAATAAAATCCTAGCAACTCATCCATAAATAAGTTTATTTATTCAGAAACTTAGATGCTTCTTATTGATTTTTCTTTTGTGGTACTAAGAATTGAGCCTAGGACCTCCATCCTGAGCTATTTCCTTACCCTATTTTTATTTAAGATGTTGAGACAGCTGAGTGACTGGGGTCAGATGTGTGGTCCTCCCACCTCAGCATCCCTAAGTATTCTACTGCAGGTCTGCATCACTTGCCTGGCTGCTCCGACATTATTTAGGCTATGTGCACTGTGGTACATGGGTAACTTATATTGATTTTCTCCATTTCTTTTCATAAGAATTCATAAAAGTTTAAAATAGTAAGCCATAAAGCACCCACAAAATGAAATTATCATTTTACTTTCTTATCTACTAGGTAAATAAAAGTACAGAGATAAGATAGTCAAAAATTTTTTTCAGGGTTGGGAAGAAAAGCAGGTGTGTGTGTAATAGGACACTGAAGGAGACAAGAGAATGTTCCTACCCTTATTTTCATCTGACGTCCCTGTTAATAACAAACACAAAGAGCGGAGTTAATCTTAGCTGGGAGAGGTCGCGCAGGCCTGCAATCCCAGTTCTCTGGGAGGCTGATGTAGGAGGATTATGGGTTCTAAGCCCAGCCTGGGACACTATGGCAACTTAGGGAGACTGTATCAAAAAAAGAAAAAAAAAAAAAAAGAAAAACTTAAAATGGGCTGGGGATGTAGTGAAGGCTGTGGGTTTAATCCCCAGTACTACAAAGAAAAAAAAAACCTTGCTTTTCCTCTAAAATCATAATTCAGCAAAGCAGAGAGAAAATGTAACTTTTCTCCACTCTCAGTGCTTTCTTTCTTGAAGGGCTTAAAAGACCTTGTGTCAGTCAACTAACTGGCTGCCTTCCAGGAAGAGGGTCACAGTCTATTCTGGACTGTCAGACTACAGTTTATTGAGTAAATTACAGATGCGTGTGATGTAACTGTTTTGCAGCCTTCTCTTGGGGTCAAGAAGCCTACCAAAGCCCTGCTGTATGTCATTTTGAGCCCCGTGGGACCTTATTTTTCGGGCGGGACCTTTAAGCCGGTGTCGCTGTGGGCTAATCCGAAGTATGTCCGAGCCTGGTGTGGTGGCACTGGGGACTGCAAGATGGGAGGGTAAGTCCTTGTGTCTCTGTCTGCAGGAAAGGGTTCCTCTGTGTAGTTACAAGCCATATCACTGCAGTGTTAATACATGGGAAATTTTCAAGAATGAGTATTAGCTTCACATTGAGCTACATCTCCAGCCATTTTTATCTTTGATTTTGAGATAGGCTCTCGCTAAGTCATGAAATTTCTCAGCCTCGGTTCACACTTTCAATCCTTCTGCCCCTGCCTCCCGAGTGCTGGGATTACAGGCCTGTGCCTTCATGCCCAGCCATTGGGAAGTACCAGAAGTCACACAATACCAGATTCAGTGACTAAGATGATGAAAAATACAGTGGATACTGTTGCTGAGTGCTATCCACCATAAAGACAGGCTCACAAAAAAATGGCTGTATCCTTATCACCTTAGTCACTGGACCTGGTGTAGTGAGATTTCTGGCTCCTTTCCAAAGGCCTAAGCAGTTAATTTTCTGACAGTGTCATTAGACAGTTTTAGGTATTTGGTTATTTCTGAGTATGGCGTCCATGGGGGCGGGGGGCGAGTGTCAGAGTTTATCCCTAGCCCCAGTAGTCTTACAGTGATCTTTCTCAAATTGTTGTACTTTATGCTTGGTGAGCCAAGAAAAATAAGCCAGGAGCCTAGGGGGACAAGCAAGTATCGTGTATATTTGAATACTGTCATATTTGATAACATTCATTAGTATTGTATAATATACCTATGACTTTCCCATTTGGTTTTGAATAAAAGATAACTTTAAAACATTGGTCAATTACATCATCGTTCCTAGAAGACGAGCTCTGTTCTGTGTTTTTTTTTTAAAAAATAATCCAGGATAAATAACTTCCACATATGTTTTGATGAAAATTAAGGTTTTGGCCTGACTATTGAGGATTTTGGACATTGGGCATTAAGTGTGCTTTGAATCAAAATGTATCAGAAAGTGTAGGTACTTTACTCTGCCACCTAAATTGAAGTGTCTTGATATAAATTATTTCTCTGAGCTACAGTTTCTTTTCTGAGTGTCTGAATTAATGATAAAAGCCACTTCAGGATTGGTGGGAGGGCGAGTGAAGTAGTAATGTATGTAAGATTGCTTGTGGGAAAATCCTCATTAACATGTAACTGTCCTCAATTTAATTGCTGTTTGCCTGGAGTTTAGAATAACTATCATGTCAGGATTACAGGACTGTGCTTCACTCTCATGGGTGAATATAACTGGATTTTCTGCATGCACTTTAATGTCAGGAAGTTAATCAGGGAGAGTGTGTATATTAATGTCCATTTGCGAGTTACAGACTCAAGGAGATCAGGGTATGGAAGATATGGGGCAGGGGTGTCGGGTACCCACATTCAGTGTGCTGTCTCACCCTGAAGGAATTACGGCTCCTCGCTCTTTGCCCAGTGTGAGGCCGCAGAGAATGGCTGTCACCAGGTCCTGTGGCTCTACGGGGAGGACCACCAGATCACTGAAGTTGGGACAATGAACCTTTTCCTCTACTGGATAAATGAAGATGGAGGTAACCCAGGCTGGCGTCAGCTCCATACTGTATTGCCGTCATTTTCAGTGGACCGGGGGCTAGTGATAGAAAATGAGGGCCGGTCATGGGAAGCGTAGTTCCCAGTGCCGAGGGAGCCAGGCTTCTGCTGGTAGGTCCGTAGCAGTGTCAGGAAGGCATTCGTGAAGGTTTTGTTTTGGTCTTTTGGTTTTAGCTTGGGGGCACTTGATATTCTAATTAATGAGATGTCAAAGTAAGGAATGTGAGTTCCTGGAATTGAGAGATTCACTGCTTTTCCCCTTTGCCAGCCTCTGGCTTTCCTGTCTGAGCACCGAGCATTTGAAGATGAGTCTCAGATCAGGCCAGGGGGCCCCTGTAATACCCTGTGTATGAGGTGCTGTAGTCACAGATGCAGCCTGCAGATCCCACCCACTGGGAATTTACTGTGTCTTCTTGAACAGCGTACATTATGTGTGTGCACCCACACACACGCGCGAGCACACGCACAGCTAAACATATGTGTGATATATATATGAATATAGAGCAAAGAAAATTACACATGTGTTGATATAGATTGTGTATTTGTTATTTTTTCTTTGTGTGTGGGTTGAGGATCAAACCCAGGTTTCCCCACATCCTAGGCAAGTGCTCTACAGTTAAGCTATGGATTCTTTCTTGCACTAGAATTCTTTTAATAATTGTTGCCCTTTCTTACTATTTTGGTATTATATCACAAGCACTTCATTTGATTACTGTACACCACTCAAACCAAGCCATTATAAGGTTGTACCTAGATCCCAATATTATACAAATTAGCACTTTTGATTGCCTTTCATAGACTGAAGACTCATTACTTTTATTCTTTCTTTTTTTGAGATAGGCTCTGATTCTGTACTCCAGGCTGGTCCTGAGCTCACCCTAGTTTCCTCAGTGCTGGGATTAGAGTTGTGTGCCACTACACCCAGCTTGTATTATCTTTCTTTCTATTCCTTATTATTCTTTTTATGTTTGGTTGCTGGAGACCATAGGAGTTGAGTGAAGCACTGAAAAAATACATACATATACATATATGTAATGTTAAATGGCTAAAAATTAGCACAACATATGCATTTATTTCTATTTGTCACATAAACTTTAAAAACACAATTTTGGACTTTAGGCTTGTTTCATTTCACATGAGTATAAACACACAAAATATAAAATGTTTCCATATCCTCGGGAGGGCTCCAGTATTGATTTAAGTAGCAGTTTTCAGGTGACATTTTTATTCTGCAGTAGCCTGTGTTGTTATCCTGTTGTTTGGTGACAGGCAGAAGGAAGTAGTGTTAGAGGTAGCTGTTCTGAATTCTGCTGCAAAGCCCTAACAAGGAGCCTATGTGCAGCACCCACGGTGGGGTGGGTTGAAGACATCTCCAGGACGCTCTTGGGAGGAAAAGCCAGATCTGGTTTTGTCTAGGCCTCTGCCCCTGCTGGTTGGACATGGCACTGTCTAGAAGCCATATTTAAACCAGAATATTTGTGATTCCTATGTACATACAGCCAGGGGTTTGATGGGAAGAAGGTGGCCACTGTGGAACTTGACACTTAGGACACACTAGATTGATCCCATTCATTCCCACCCTTCCCTTTAGCTGCTCACCCTACCCCCAAAAGCTGACATACACCTTAAAACACTGGTAGTTCCAGCTTTGAGCAGTCGTCCCATTGTTTCTGGAGGGGAGATGTCAAGATGGAGTAACCATCTGAATCAGAGCAACACCATTTAGCCAGAAACAACCAGAAACTGTAGTGGTGAAAAATCGTTCTTTACCTAAACAAAAATCATAGAACCTTTCCACCATGGCCCTTCAAGGTCATAATCCAAATGAGTGAATTTGTCTTCTTATCTCTTATAAAATGTATAAGACCTTTGAGTCATCCTTTGGACCGCTCTTGCTGGAGACAGTTGTGGTTCAATGTACTCCTTTCATTCAGATGTTCACCTAAAAAGTCTGATAAAATCTGAAATAAGGAGAAAGGAAATGGAATACGTGCTTTACCAGCACCTTGAGAGAAGAAAGTAGACTGTCAGCATCAACCTCCAGGCTAAAAGATGGTGCAACCCTGTAGAACGAGTTAAACAATGTGGCTTTCAGACAATACAAAGAATAGTGAGGTGAAAGAAAGTCATCAGGGGGCTGCTTCTCACAGAGTTCAGCAGCCAGAAGTATGGACGGATTCTTCCAGGAGTGGCCTGCCTCTGCTCGGAGCCTGTACCTCAGCTCTTGCACCAGGGGCTGGGGCAGGAAGCGGCATAAGGAAGATCGTATGTGTATGAAGCACAGTGCTAGCCACTTGAGACATCTGACCTATGACTCCTAGGGCGGTTCACTCACAGTAACCAACAGTGGTGGTAAGACTGCCCTTCCTTCCTTCCTTCCTTCCTTCCTTCCTTCCTTCCTTCCTTCCTTCCTTCCTTCCTTCCTTCCTAAGGTTTTATTTTTTCAGTACTGGGAATGAGCCCAGGCCCTTCACAATGAGCCATATCTCCAGCTCTTTTTTAATTTTGAGACAAGTGTCTTGCTAAGTTGCCCAGTTTGGGCTCCAGCTGGCCATCCTTCTGCCTCAGCCTTCTAGAGTGCTAGGATGACAAACCTGCACCAGCTCACCCAGCTTCCATCGTCTTTTTCTCTCTGTTGGTGACTTGTTTGACAAATACACTTTCTGTTCACTGTTTGAACAAGTAATTTTATCATGTCCTGGACATGAGATATACTTGGGAAAATGAAACCTGGCCCTGGTAGCTGAGGTCACAGTTTAGGAGAGCAACTGTGACTAGAGTGTCAGTGCTGCCCAGTCATGCACACCCCCCCCCCCACCACCTCTTGGACACATGCGGCATTGATGTTGGTTGACCCTTCCTCAGTCGTCCGCAAGGGGACTCTTTCACAGTACCCCCTGGTCTTTGCTCATAAGTCTGCCTCTCAGCGTGGGCTTTATAGAGCCACGTATCGGAACTGTCTCCACGAGTCCTCGGTGCTGTCCACAGTTCTTCCTTCTCTTCTTCCTCTGTGGTCTAGTGGTCTGATGTGCTTTTTATCACCATGATCTTTTGCCTTTGCCTTTGACAAAGAAAGGAGGAAGTCAAACCTGGTGGTACTTGGAGCTCAGAACAGTGATCGCCACCTAGTGTACCCTTGCTGTGTAGGCAGGTGGCTTGTGCCACGGTGTTCTGACCATTTTGCAAACCCCATTCCTTCTTTTCTTCCCAGTCCACTGTGGATCTTGTTGTCCTGGCTGCTTAGTCTTGTCCTCTTCTAAGAGTGACTCCTCTTGCTGGGGACAAGCTTCTCCAGAAGTCCTCTTTCCCTCCTGTTGGGGGGAAAGTCCAGCCTAGGGAGCATATTTGTGGTTGCAGAGCAAAATGACTGCTTCTTGCCCAAATGTTAATGCGTCACCACCTCTGCCTGACAGCCAGAAGAGCAGATGTTGTGTCCCTGACCTCAGGCGAGTGGATATGGTTCTGGGTGTTAAATTGGTTTCACAGCGCAGTGTTTACACACATGGAGCTGCTGTTTCTGGTTAACTTCTTGTGGTCTTGGAACTCACAGAACTTTGGGGTGGCCTACATATGCGCACTTGTGAGTATGTGCATGCATGAGTGTGCAATAGCACACACAAGTATAGGCCCATACATTGCTGTGTTTGACTTTTCAACTATGGCAAAATCCACATTTTGAGACCCTGCACACTTCTAAACATGACAAAAAGTAGCCCAGAGAATGCTGCCAAGAATGCGTTTTTTCTTTCTTGAAAGTAATTTTCAACAGATGATTTCCAGAAACAAAATTTCAAAAGCCTACACTGCTGTGTCCTAGTAAAGAGGATTCATTCTTTTTATTCAGAACACCTCTTCTGTACCAGTCTGGGGCCACCATGAGGCCTGGATTTGAGCCTAAGCCCTTCACACTGAGCTACACCTTCAGTTCCATTTTATTGTCGATCTTAGACAGGGTCTCACTGAGTTGCCAAGTTGCCCAGACTAGGCTCAGATTTGCCATCCCCCTGCTGCAGCCTCCCAGAGAGCTGAGACTACAGATGTGTGCCACTCTTACTTCTGGTGATCCTTTAAGCATTTTTTTTTTTACCTTCCCTTGTACACATGCCATCTTTGTAAGGTGATGGATTATGAATGAAGGTTGGCAGATTCAGACTCTTGATGTCAGATGAGGAAGAATGAGAGCTATCAGACCAGACACCACCTTAGCCAGGACAGTTTTTGCTTTGGGTGGGCAGTATGTGATGCTGTGGCCTACTTGGGTGCTGTGTCCAGCCCTCATGGTGGCCACCGGCACCTAGTCAGCCCCTTTCCTCACCTCCTCTTCCTCATGATGGAGATCTAGCTGGGGCCCTTCACCCAGAGCAGCTATAGCCCCAGACCTTTTTTTTTGATACTGGGTCTCACTAAGTTATTCAGGATGGGCTCACACTTCCTCTCCACTTGCTTCAGTCTTCCAAAATGCTGGTGTGCATCTTTTTTTTTTTTTTTTTTGCATTTTAATCAGAAGGATTATTTTCCCACATTTTATTAATATATATTATATATATGCGTAACACATAATGTTTATGAACTTGAATATTTTGCACACACAGATATCACGTCAAGTTACAATCCCTTTTCCTCCCCCTTTTGAGCTTCACAGAACTTCCCCTAACTCCCACTGTTATCCCCATTTAGTTCTTTTTTTAAATGTATCTCCTTTTCTTCTTCCCACCCTCTCACCATCCCCCCTTTTTCTTTTCTTTCTCTATAGAGTCCATCTTCTTGCTCTCTTCCATGTCTCTTACTTTTTTATGGTTTGGTTTTCTCATATTAGGGAAAAATAGTATTCAACTTTCTGAGTCTGATTCATTTTGTTGAGCATCATGGTTTCCAGGTGCATCCGTTTACCTGGAAATGACTGAAATGTGTCACTGTCAATGGCAGAGTAATACTCCATTGTGTGTATATATATATATACCACATCTTCTTTATCCAGTCATCTGTACTCAGGCATATTGGCTTCTTCCCAGATTTGGCTATAATCAATAGTGCTGCTATATAAAAGACATTCAGGTTATCATTACATCAATCAGATTTCTTAGGCTAAACTTATATCGAAGACTGAATAAATGAATTGCTACATTAAACAAACTTCAATCTATATCTCAAAATAAAGAGAAATAGATATAATGGCATACTTAGTTATTTCAGAATTTTTTAAAGAGTTCTTTCCTAAAGAGGAACAGAAAAAAATGAGCAAGATCGTTATAATAAACTTAGTTACATAGCATGAAATTGAGACATACAATTTAAGAGTCACAGGTTGAATTAATGGCTGACTGAATTTTTAGCCAATGGACTAAGGCTGGGTGATCTTTTATCTTTACCACTCAATTGCAGCTTCAGGGAAGAGGCCCAAAGATCCACTTATTTACCAACTCATTATTAGTTTTTAGAACTAATAAAACCCCAAATCAAAACCACTGCCATCTGCCACTCCACCTCCAGCTAAGTATCTATACACATCAAATACATCAAAAAAGTTTCACAAATTAAGATTTTATACCAATTCCCCATGTTGAATATAATTATTTTGCTTTGCAAACTGAGATACTATTAAAGATAATAATTATGTGGAGAAGTTTTCACAGTTTTTAATGGGAAAGCTGGTACTATTTATGTGATATACCAATCAAGTGATTGTTGTTTATTAATTTTTTTTTTGGTTAACACTTTCTCTTTAGATGTTTCCTTACCTCCTTTTTTTGTGTGTGTGTGTGTGGTGCTGCTTGTCTCTCTGTCTCTCTAAGATTTCTTCAAGGATTTTCTGCAATGCTGGACTAGTGGTTGCATATTTCTTTATTTCTTTAGGGATTTTTTGTCATGAAAAATTTTTCTTCCCCTTCAATTTTCAGGGATAATTTTGCTGGATACAATGACCTGTGTTGACTTGCTGTGTTTTAAAGCTTGGAAGATATTGCTCCAGGCTCTCCTGGCACTTAAAGTTTGCACTGAGAAGTCTGCAGTAATTTAATTGGGTTTGTTTTGGTAGAGTAATGTCTGTTTTTCTCTTTCTGTTTTTAATATTCTCTCTTTATGTTGTATATCTGAGGTTTTGATTATGGTATGCAGTGGTGAGTCTTGTTGCTGGTTGAGGTTATTTTGTGTCCTGTAAGCTTCTTGTACCTGAAAATTAATTTCTTTTCCTAGATTTGGGAAATTTTCTTGCATGACTTCCGTGAATAAATTCTTTATACCTTTGAATGCTGTCTCCTGCTCTTTCTCCCACACCCATAATTCTAAGACTGGTTCTCTTTGAATCATTCATCAGCTGTTGTATCCAGCTACTTTGCTCATTTCTAATTTTGGAGTCATGCCTAACTGCAGCATTTGTTTCCTCAGCCTTTTCTTCAAGGTCTGAAATTCTGTCCTCACAATATTTGAATCTACTTTCTCTGCTTTTAAATGTATTTTTCATATCCTGAATTTCAGCTAGATTTCTTTTCAAAATTTCCACTTCTCTATCAAAATGTTCTTAATCTCTTGCATTTTCTTATCTCAGCCAACTTTTTATTTATGGCTTCTCTATCTTCAGTAAGCTTTGTCTCCATGAAGACCACTATTTGTTTAGTAAGTTTGTCTTTAAGCCCACTGATCATTGCTTGCATTTCTTTGAGGATATCTTGTTTGAACTGGCCGTTCGAGTCACTTACTTGCTTTTTTATTTCCTTCTCTTCCACTATTGCAGGGCCTATGACGTTAGTTTCTGGAGTTTCCAGTGTTTCTGTGGGTGTCTTGCTGCCTTGTCTTTTCTCATGTTTCTGTTGTTGAGGGACTTCACTTGAAAGGCCTAGCTGAGAGGTATCTTTGAATGGGTCTGAGGGTGAGGGGGGAACCAAAAGTCCTCAAAGTTCAGTGCTGGGAGTAGGCAGTCTTGGGGGAAACTAAGGGTCTTATGGCTTTTGAGATGTCATGATCACCTCCCATCTCCCTCAGCAAAGCTCTGCTGCCTGTCCAGGGTTCCCTCCTCCGAGGATGGGGCTCTCCACCCTCGGAGGTGCTCCCATTACACCGGCATTCAGGGAATCAGTGGCTTTTTCTGCTCTCTGCAACTGTCTCTTGTGCCAAGCACTGTTTGAGAGTGATTCCCAAAACCCTGGTGTGTTCTTCTGAGCCTGCTTTTACTCTAAATAGTTCAGTGTTGGGCTCTTTTTTTTTTTTTTTTTTAAATGGCTCGTACTTATCTCCCTGCCTGTTGTAGCTTCCAAGTGTTACTTTTAGGCTAGGTTCTAGCAGGCCTTTTCTAGGGGGAGCTCACATTGCATTTGCAGTAGGTACCACACACAAACTCATTTTTTGGAGGCTGGGGCTACCAGCTGCTGTCAATTCCCACTTCTTCCGGATCCATGCTTATCTTGATCTGAGGTTACCAGCTCTGGGCTTTCCTCCTTTTGTGGATGCAGGTGGCTGGGAGCTGCTCTCAATTGGCCTGAGGCTGCTTCCTGCCTGAGCTGCTGTTTCCTTCAATTTTGATGTGTCTTCAGCATTTCTGTTCTTTCTGTGGCCTCCTTTCAGTCGTTGGGGCATTCCTTCCTCTCCTAGCTAAGTTGAACAGGCAGTTTTTAATTATAATCTCAACTTTTTAAGTGAATCTCTGAGGAGACATTGTGTAGCTTTGTTACTTGGCAGCCATCTTCCTTTTCTTTTCTTTTTTTTTAATATAGGCACACTTGAGTCACTGCACCCATTACAATGAAATTTTGGAAGGTGAAGCCAGCACTTCCAGCTTCAGTGCTGATCCCCAAACAGGCCTTAAAGCTGTGAAAGCTAGACTTCTCAGAGGACAGCCTGTGTTGGGCATGCCCTCTTCTAAGGGGTGAGATCCTCCATGTGATTTAAGTGGCTGGCAGGCATCACTGTTCCATCATTGTTCCAGAGGATGATCCTGTCCACATGGCCCTGAATACTGACTAGGTTTTATCTCTTAAAGTAAAATTTCACTTCATTCCTCTTTAAGGAATATGGCTTAACATTGCCAGGCCCAGTGGAATAGGACAGTAATCCCAGCACTCTGGGAGGCTGAGGCAGGAGGATTGGAAGTTTGAACCCAATCTAGACAACTTAGCAAGACTCTGAATCAAAATCAAGAATAAAAATGGGTGGGGGAGTATAGCTCAGTGTGAAGGCTTTGGGCTTGATCTCTAGTACTGCGAAGAGAGAGAGAGAGTGAGAGAGAGAGAGAGAGAGAGAGAGAGAGAATATGCTTTAACTCTTGCTCTTTGGTAGTAGGAAAGTGTCTCATCATTTTAGTGGCTAAGGATGAGTTGAAGGTGATTAGACAGGTAGCTGTATATCTGGATTTGAAAATAAGGATCTGCCTGAAGTATGGATTGATGGGAGAGATTTGATGACAGAGAGAAAAAAAAAACCATGTTCGTGTTTACCACTAACACAGTTGTGAGACTTGGTTTTTATAAATGGTTGTTGGTATGAGTCATGCCTTGCAGAATTCACCTTTGAAATTTTCCCATTTCTAATTGACAGAAGAAGAACTGGCAACTCCTCCCCTAGATGGCATCATTCTCCCAGGAGTGACAAGGCGCAGCATCCTGGATCTGACACAGGAATGGGTGGGTGACTTTGCTCTTGCTGCGGATGGAGTTCTAAAGTGAACACAGTTGGCTAAGACTGGTGATCCAAGCCAGTGGGATCCATCCTTCTCAGTTTTGAGAGAAAGGAACCCAGTAGAACAGTTGTCTTGGCAAGACTATCAAATGAGTACTATTTCTAGGGAGGGCCGAGAGAAATCAGTCAGCAATATGTCCAGGGAAGAGTTGTTCTAGAACTCGTCTCAGTCTGTGTACCAGGCACCTCTTACAAACTCTCTTGCTCCATCTGTCCAGTCAGCCCTCAATTTTTCATGTCTAACATGGTTCTTTGTTTTTTCTATTCATTCCATTGTGACTATGCTTGTCATAGAAGTCACAGAAATTTCCTGAGATATATGTATATGTGTTTATTGCTGTTACATTGTTGGATTGGCTACCTTCATTCTTCCTCCACTGCCCCCTGTCATCACAGTTCATATATGTGCTTATTTTAAAATAAAAACACTGGGGCCATTGGAAAGTTGTTTTCAGTAGACTTTCTGATCCATGTGTCACAAGTAAGACTATTAAACTGTTTGTTATTTGAAATGACATGACATATTCAAGACGAGTACTGAATGAGCGGGTTGTCTGGCCAAGGTTCTTGGATGGAACTTTTGACTCATGGGTTAAAATGTTGGTCTAGTGGTCATAAAAAGGCTTAGGGCATTCTGGGGTCAGACAGTATGAAGAGGACAAATGTTTAGAAACACATGAATTATCTAGGAGAGGACTAGCAATTTCTGTGGAAAAAGGCTTTGAAAATAGAGGAAATGTGATATAAATAATTCTACAAAACCCCTAAGTAGACAAGACCCAACTGCCACATGCTGGCTGGCACGTTGGGCATGACATTCACAAACTGTTGGTATAATTTCAAACAGCTTGCCCTGTCCTAAATATGTTTGCAGTTGGAAAGATATATTTTTGAAGTTGAGTAATTTCTGTTTTATTAAAGGAAAAAAAATTCACCAAGTACAGAAGGTCTGATGACAACTTGCGAGTGGAAATGCATTCCCACACTAATGATTTGCTAGCATGAAAAATAGGTTATTATGAAGGAAGTATTTTTTTGCTGTAATTTATTTTAAGAGCTATTTTAAAACAGTGAGACATAAAATGCCAAGAGGCGTGTGGGGGGTTACCACCACTTGCCAGACGGGGGGAAATTGTCCAAAGATAAGTAAAGTTGAACAGAATAAAAACAATTTTGTTTATCTACCAGAGAGAGCTTTTTTTCTTTTCAAGATCACAGAACTCAGCTTGTTTTAATAAGGTTGGCTGATCTTCTAGAACTTATTTACCTTTGAACACGTAATTGCAATTATACACTAACGGAAATCGAGACTTACAAAGAGCCGCATTTTTAATTGTAGACTTATTTCCATCCTTCCAAATCTGCTTACAGCATGAGACTTTTCCTAATATTTTGAATCTTGCCAACAGCTTTAATTTTCATTTTTATGTATTGTGCATTTGTAGGTTTTCAAAAATACCCTTCTTTTTTTTTCTTCTTTCAACTTACGCATTTTTTGTTGCCCTTAATTCAGATATTCTGCTGGCAAACTCTGAAATTTAATCACTAGGATAGAAGAATGAGTTCTAAACAGATTAAACAGATATCTTTAAAGCACATGGATGCTTTTCCCGTTTTCTATCCTTGAACAAATGAGATATTTCAGTGATTCCTCAGGAGTTGGTGAAGTTACACCATTTATTCCATGAATATGTTCCTGAAAGAGAAGGAGGGTTGTCATTATCGAGTCCCTGTCAGTGAATTTGAAAAGGAAAATATGTCCACACCACAGTTTCTCAGGTAAAGTTCAGATGTGCAGTCAGTTTTTGAAAGTAATAAATGCCACAGATATTTGAATGCACTCTGTCTTTCCATCCTTAAAAGACATAACAGAAAAAGAACCACATTTGGACCCAGTCAAATCTGACCTGGGCCCAAATCCAGTCTTTGCCACTGACCAGCTGTGTGGCCTTGGAGATGTCCTTTAGAACCTCTCCAAACTTGAGTGTCCTCATCCGTCTCTAAGGAGGGCAGCCCCTTCCTTTAGAATGAAAGAACTCAGTGCATGATAGGTATCTGGTAAGTGGGAGCTGCCAATATTAATA
This sequence comes from Ctenodactylus gundi, assembly GCA_004027205.1. Classification (NCBI taxonomy): domain Eukaryota; kingdom Metazoa; phylum Chordata; class Mammalia; order Rodentia; family Ctenodactylidae; genus Ctenodactylus; species Ctenodactylus gundi. The sequence continues at coordinate 69,500 of PVKB01002301.1, forward strand.
ATACTCAATGTAATGTGCTGTTCACCCTTATGATAAAATATGCAGAATGTACATTTAATAGCCCTTGGAATGAACCAATTTGTGAAGCTGTATCTGTGGCAGCAATAAAAGAACGACAAGCAGGCGTATATCACATCATACCATGGGTCTTGCAGTACTAGTCTGTGTCCTGTTCTGATGATTTCATTTCCATGTGCTAGATAATGCTCTTCCTTGCCTTGGCTCAAAGGATTAAGCCTTAGGCCACGATCTGTGTTCAGTCAGAAAATACAGAGAAAAGATGTGTATTGCTTATGTTTGTGTGTATTCCTAACAGGGTGAGTTCAAGGTATCCGAGAGGTACCTCACCATGGGGGCGCTAGTGGCCGCCCTCGAGGGAGGCCGTGTGAAGGAGATGTTTGGCTCTGGCACAGCCTGTGTGGTCTGCCCGGTGTCTGATATTCTCTACAAGGACGAGGTGAGACAAGCTGCTTATTTCCTCTTCTTTACAAACATTTGCCTGTACTTTTATTAATTCATGTAATCTATGAATGAAAGTTTACTTGGACCCGACATAGAGGGTTATTTCATAGCATGGCATTACATCAGTTGGGACAGTTTGTCCAGAAGAACCTGTACTGCCACAGTGCACATATCCTCATAGGGATTTCGAGGAAGCGCTGGGAATTCTGTTTTGTCCTTGCTGCCTGACCTCAATTTGAGGAGTGGCACTGAGTCAATAGAATTCCACGTGTATGCATGCATGCACGTGTGTGTGTGTGTGTGTGTGTGTGTGTGTGTGTGTGTGTGTTACTAGGGATTGAGCCATGAGCTTTTAGGCTAAACTATATTCCCACTCCTTTTATTTTATTTTTGATTTTGAGACAGAATCTTGCTAAGTTACTTGCTTACTCTACACTCACTGCTTAAGCTAGGCTCAAACTTGTGGTCCTCCTGCCTCACCCTCCCAGAATACTGGGATTACAAGCTTGCTTCCCCAGGCCTGGCTACAATTATACTTTTATCTCTTTCCTCCAGCTCACAAAGGAGCTTTTAGTTTTCAGGCTCCTGAAGGAACTTCCAAACTCCTGGAGCTGTAATGGCAAATAGGTACTGAAAATGTATGTGAATGATGATCTCTTTTTTGTGTTACTGTTACTGTGCATTGTTACTAAGTAGACCACTTTACACAAATATTTTGTTGGGCAAAACTGGCACAGTTTTCCAAAAGGAACTTACAGTTTTGAGTAGAAGATGTGTTCTCCTCTAAATGAACTGGTTTTGTAGGGGATACTTTCATTGTCTCATCAGTTTTTTGCTTCTCCCCTTAATCACAAACCTCTAATACTTAGGGTTGATTTTTTTCTTTTTCTTTTCTTTCTTTAGTCTAGGTTGGTCCTGAACTCACTGTGTAGCCCAGGCTGACCTTGAACTTATGGCAGTCCTCCTGCCTCAGCCTCCCAGGTGCTGGGATTACAGATGTATGCCACCACACCCAGTTTATGTGCTCAGGGCCTTCTACTTGCAAGGCAAGCACTCTAACTGCTGTACTATTCCTCCACCCCAAGCACTTAGGATTAACATCTGCATGTATGGGCATGTGGGCATTGTTCTTACAAGAGGAATTTGCTTTTAGATGAGTCATATGAAATTCAAATTCCTGATGTTTAAATTCTACATTAGAATTATTTTTCCTCTGCTGATTGGATTGATTTTCTATAGACTTTAAGAGTGGCTACTTCTTCGGTTTTGGTTTGATAACTTGTTTTTGAGGGATTGCCCCTGACACAGTTCCACCTATAGCTTGATTGTTCCATTTTTTCTTTTGTGATACTGAGGGTCAAGCCCAGGGCTTTTTAGGTTTGATATTCAGACAGTGTCCCACTGAGTTTCCCAGGATGGGCTCGAACTTGGGATTCTTCTACCTCTGTCTCTGTGAGTCCTAGGATTACAGGCCCACCTAGAGCCATTCTGTTTTCCATTAATATGTACAATGATGATAAAGCTAGTGACTATTTTATTCTGATAGTGTCATTAGTGACATTAGGTCAGTTTTTTTTAAACATCCAATTATTATTTTGCCTCTAGAAATAAGTTTATAAAGTTGAACACATTTAATGATTATATTTTAGGAGGCGTTTAGAGCCAAAATGTGCATCTAATTATCCCATTACATTAAAAGGCATAATAAGGAAAGTGGTTGAGAGCAAAGCCTTTCTACTAAAATGACTATCAAAGCTGCAAGCCAGGGAAGCATGAATGGACATAGCACAGACACAATTACTGCATGAATTTAATCCTGCCAGCCAGTTCCATGGCGGTTGTGGCTCATGGGAGATGGGCTTGCTCTTGACATAGGAAGAAGCTCCCTTGCAAAGGCATAAACTTGCTTTAATTTCTTACAAAATATCTTTGGGTTTCAGTTTTTGCTAAAGTGTTAGAGGTGAGAGTAATCATTCATTCTTACATAGCCTGGGAAAATTCTGGGGTCTTTCCATTAATCCATTATTTTATCCTCCTCCCCCTGCATCCTCTTTGTTTCCTCAAATCAGCCTGAAGATTGGAACATAAGCTTTTTGTGCCCAGAATTTATAAAGGAGAAGAATCCTTGTTAGGAGTATACTGAGTAGGTTAGAGTGCTAGTCCTTACATAAGCAGAATTGCCTCACCTTCTTGGAATGATGTTCAAGTTACTTTTTCATTGCTGTGACTCAATACCTGACGTCCACAAATTTAGGGGAGGAAACATTTATTTCTGCTCAGAGGCAGCTAGCTCCTCATGATGTTACAAACAGGAAGCCAAGTCAAGGTAAGTTGACTCTAGTCCTCCAAGGAAGGCAGGAAGCAGCTTATGTATCCTACCAGGTCTCCTCCCAGGGATCAGCCCCTCCCGGATTCAGGTGTGGAAGGTGTGATAAACCCCCACTACATGCCTGTAATTCAATTTACATATCTGTAATCCACTCCTCCAGACTAGGCCCCAATCTCCCAACAATACATGGTTCCATAAATAATCCATAACAAAGTAACAAAATGCATGAGACTTTTGGGAGACATTCCAGATGAAAACCTTGGTAAATGGCCACACCTTCCTTGGTATCTCTCCATATGGTATATGTTATCAAATCATCTCACTTCTTGTTTTCGTAGATGCTGCACATTCCCACAATGGAGAATGGACCTAAACTTGCCAGCCGTATCTTGGATAAATTGACTGATATCCAGGTAAAGACTTTTTCTTCTTAAATACCCACTCGGAGCTGCGGTGGGCCCCCATGAAAAAGCACGTGCTTAGTGAGCCCAGTGATTCTGAATTAATCATAAGCCAAAAGTGTCACGTACTCCAAACTGTTAACTAACAAAGGGCCATCCATCCATAGTCCAGAACCACACCTTTCTTCCTCAAGTGTTTGTTGCCTATGTGCGTGGAACCTGGAGCCTCAAAATTATCCTCCTACGAGATGGCAAATTGTTGCTGTTAGCCAAGATCCGAGGTTGTTTGGTTCCAAGAAAAATACTAATTCCTGAGGAACAAGCATACATAGCATTGCATTATGTCTTACATTTGATCTCTTGGCTTCACATGGAAACAGAAGTGTTTCTTACAAACTACTCTGGTCAGTGGAAAGAGAGGGGAACTACAATCACTTAAAAAAAAAAAAAAGGTTCTTGCCAGTATGACCCCCAGGGGCAAAATTCTTCTTAACCACAGATTGGACTTTCATGTGAGCTTCTGGGCTTCACTGGATGAGTCAGAATCTCTGAGGCTAAGTATTCATCCCATTAGTAATTATCTGTAGAGCTCCCTGAGTCTTAGATTACCCTATAGATAAATCCTGGGAGGGGAATGCTTCCAAAGAATGTTTCTTTCTTTTTTTATACAACAAAAAACACATGTTTCCATATTTAACCAGACTTAACGACCAGAGAACACCAGCCGTGTGGTCTGTTTCCTTTCTCTCTGTCTCAGTCACTCACAGTTAATCTTTCCTTTTACCTTCTGTTTGGGATCCCCTCTGTCTCCCAGTATAAATCTGCTCTCTGAGGCCACCGGCCTTCACACCTTCCACAGTTGGGTCACCTGGTTACAGCATTCCTCCTTGAGGAATCTTTTCAATGTCTTAACAATATTTCTTTCCTGTAGTCCAAATGTATCCTCAGTGACTCATATAAATAAATGTTGTTTTTTCCCCTGCCCCTTTCCTGAGAGCTGAGGATTTTCATCTTAAGCTTTTAAAATTAGTCACTCTCTTGTCTCTCTTCTAGGGCAATGTGAATGTTAGAATTGCTTATTCCCTTTTTATTCCCCCCACCCCTCACGTTCAAACCAGGGCCTAGTGGGCTGTATACAGGTAGCAATGTTTCTTCAATGAAAATAAAGGAACAAGACGACAAGAAAATACGAAAAAGCAAACAGTGTATTGCTTTTGTACAGTTCTAATAATTGCTGGGAGAGGTATCTTGAATAATGAATGGTGTGTAAGGAAGCATCGTGGAGCTAAGATACCAGAGGCAGCGGACTCTGTAAAGAGAAAAGGCTTATTGAGCTCACAGTTCTGGAGGTTCACAGTCCAAGAGGGGTGGCAAGTCTTGTTGGTTTGGCTTCTGACCAGGCTGGCTCATGGCAGAGCCAGTGATGACAGCCCAAGCCAGGAAACAGAGAAAGGGGAGGAACCAGGCCTTGCCACCCCTTTAAAGGATAGGTAGGTTTCTGATGACATCTTGACTCCCACCAGGCCCCACATTCTGGAGACCAAACCTTTAATCATGGACCTCTGAGGACACTCCAGCCTAACCTGAGCAAGGGCCTGGGGTCCTTGTTTTTTAGCTACCTTGGGCGATTTAGTTAATGACACTAATATTCAGATTTCTCCTCCATGAAATAATAGTGATAGTAACACCTACTACTGAGGCTTACTGTAAGAAAGCAATAACTGGGTAATAAATTTGTAAAGCACCTGACACAATGGCGTAGGACAATTATACTCGAAGGTTAAGAATAGACTTAAACATTTAGTTGTTGAAAGACTGACTATTGATGATAGAATTAAAGCTAGCTTTCAATTTTTGACATGAATATTTTGTTCTATTCATATCTGTTTGAGGGTTAAAATTCAGGTTAGCTTTTATGGAAAATTATATGCTAATACAAATAACCAAATTCAGATTATGATGTTGGTTAAATAACTTTTGAAGGAAAAGAAACATTTGGGCACTAACCACAAACAACTTGAACATAAAGGTCAAAATTTCTGTTTGAATCTGAGAGGATTGTCACTCAGTGTGTTTTGTGATTCAATGTAAAGGCTTCTTAACACATATCAGAGTCATGTGGAAGTGCTTCTGGACACACAGGTTTCTGGACATCATATCCTGTTATTTTGATTCATGAGATCTCAGAGGGGCTAGGGAGGTTTTATCTAACATGTTTTTAGGGGACGCTGGTGCTAGTGGTATGGGGAACACACGTGGAACATCCTTTTTTCTTTTCCCTTTTTTCTTTTGTCTTCCTTCCTTCCTTCCTTTTTTCCTTTCCTTCCTTCCTTTCTGCCTTTCTTCCTTCCTTTTTTCCTTTCCTTCCTTCCTTTCTGCCTTCCTTCCTTCTTTCCTTCCTTCCTTCCTTCCTTCCTTCCTTCCTTCCTTCCTTCCTTCCTCCCTTCCTTTTTGAGATAGGGTCTTGTTCTGTAGTCCAGGCTGGTCCTGAATTCACTTATAGCCCAGGCTGGCCTGGAACTCATCAATCCTCCTACCTCAGCCTCCCAAGTGCTAGGATTACAGGTATGCCCCACATGATCCAGTTTCCTTTTTAAAATTTATTCATTTATTATTTATTTTTGTTGTGGTGGTGGTACTGGTGCTGGAAATTAAAACTAGGGTCTCGTGTGTATTAGGCAAGTGCTTTGCCACTGAGCTACAGCCCAACCCTGAGAGTTACTTTTTTAGAAAAAAAAAAAAAAGTAACAGTAGTTAAACAACTAGGTTACTTCATTTGGAAGGCAGAGGCAAAATACAAAAAATAGTGATAAGACATGTATTTCAGTATCATATATTCAAGCTATGAATTTGATTTTTGTTTGTTGAGATACGGTCTTGCCATGTCCAGCAGGCTATCCTTGAACTCACCGTGTAGCTCAGACTGGCCTCAAACTAAAGTTCTTTCTGCCTCTGCCTTCCAAATGCTGGGATTACTGGTGTGTGCCACCATGCTTAGCCAGCTATGAATTTGAGTTTAGCAATAATTATAAAATTTGTAATTCCTTCCAGGTATTTAGTTGCTTATAGATTTCCTTGTTTTTTCTTCATTTGGGTAACTCTCCCTCTCATCTTCCTTTCCTCTCTTTCTAATTTTATTGTTGATGTGAATATCTGTGCTACGCTTTTTAATGTTCAGGACAGAAGGAAACCTTTGTCTAGCCATGGCTACTGGCGGTTTGTTTTATAAGCTGTTGTGGGTTCTGTGAGTTTTCATCCTAAAGCGTGTTTTCTTGCTTTTGTTGTAGTACGGAAGAGAAGAGAGTGACTGGACAATCACACTACCCTGAGCAGAGGCTGCTGAGACCCTGTGTTAGGATCAGCTGTCACACCTGAACTGTGACAGGTCCTCCAGCTGCTTGTCGGTCACTGTGTATAACATAGATAGTTTTATTAATGTGTTACAAGGGTGATTTTTTTTTTTCCCCTCGTGCCAGAGAACACGAATTGCCATCTCCAGAGTGTCTGGGGTAAACCTGGTGGTCATAGATTCCCTTTCCTTTTCCCAGAGAGATGGTAATGTAAGCCATATAACGTAGAAGTTTCCTCAATAATTTGAGTGCCTCCATTAGTACTTAACTCAGATCCAAAAACATTTATTCTTTGATCTCTCTCTCTCTCTGTGTGTGTGTGTGTGTGTGTGTGTGTGTGTGTGTGTGTGTGTGTGTAAAAGCCATTTGTATAAATCTCACTGGTCACGTGTCTTATGACATATCTTCATCCTCAGAAACACTCGGATGGTGTTTTATTTTTTAATAATCAATACTTTCAAAACCTGGATTTCCTTTTCTCCCCTGTTTTTATAGGCTCCTCCATCCTACCATTTATCTATTTATTCATCTGTTACCTATCTAACTACCTTATCTTTTCTTTTTTTGGTACTGGGGATCAAGCCCAGTACTTAGTTGCCCTGGTGGGACTTGAACTTGGAATTCTCCTGCCTTTCCCTCTCAGAGTGCTGGGGTTATATATAGGTCTGTGTCACTGGGCCTGACTCCTTGTTTCCATCTTAAATGTCTCCCTTTTTCCTGACATCACAGTTGGCTCTGAGTGCACTTTGTGTCCCTTGCTCTGGGTACCTGGCATTGTAACTGGCTGTTCTTCCAGCTCTCGCATCTTGAGATGCTTGATGCATGATAGGTCTTTGTGTCCCCAGTCCATGGCATAGGGTATGTACTTGGTAAGTGTCTTATTTGATGAGTGAACACTTAACTTCTATAGAAGTATATACCTTGTTTGTTTCTATATTACGAAACCTCTTTTTTAGCATTTGTGCTGGTTTTGATGGTGTGCAGTCCTTACCTCATAGTATCTTTTTTTCCATGGACTCCCATGTCATTGGAGATTCTGATTGGCATAGTTAGTTGGAGTCATTTCTTGTTTGAAGGCCATTGTAACTGGAAAAAAAAAGTAGCTGTAGGGAGAATTGGCAATATCATCCCAAAGAAACTGGAAATGGCCAGTTATGTGTGAAGTGTTAAATGCAAAATAGCTCAGTTTTAAGGGATTGGGATAGAAAACAATCTGGTTTTGGCTTTGTTTTTGTATTACTAGGTGTTCTTTTCTGTTGATTGGGGATTGACTGAGAACATGGGAAGGGCACAAGGAGTTCAGTTGAAGATGTTTTCTTCCTTTAGGAGCAGTGGGTTAAACATTATATCCTTTCCTAGTTTATCTGGAGAAAGTCAAATCCGGACAGCGAACACCCTGGAAGGTCAACTCACAGACACTGTGTTTGGCTTTCCCTCCATCCCAGTGACTTTCATCTGGCTGATCATATTTCATTCTCTTTTCAGAACAAGAGAAAAAAAACATTCTGAAAGTTTGATATGGCGGGAAATTTCCCTTCAGGCAGTTAACAACACATAGCAAATGGGCTCTGACTCTTTTCCACAACTTGTAAGCTGTAGGGTCACTTTGAGACAGGAATGGTAAAATGAAAGTGAGACAAGGCTGAGATGAAAAAGAATGGTAAAAACATCTTGTGGGGGGCTTTTAATTGGTGATATGAAATGTTGGGAGAGGCTTCTTTCTGGCCCGAGGTGCTCTGTGTCCCTCTTCCTACCTCACTTAGGGGATACTTTCACTTTTGCTAAATCTTTTGACCTCTTCAACAGAACAGTCTAGAAAGGACTTCCAGGTAATTTGAACTGTCAAATCACAAATAATAGCTAGACTCTGATTCCTAGGAGAAGGGTAAATTACCTGTTTGCCACAAGTACGTTTTATATTTATTTCTAAATTTAGCACATCCATTGTGAAAGTTGGAGAACTTTGTGCTTACGTGATTTCTTTTATAAAAACATGAAGAGCATGAGAAGTCCTTTCTTCAGACTCCATAGAGACAAAGGATACAGTGTTTTTTTTTTTTTTAAAAACTGGAAGTCTCCTAACACAAGGAACATAGCCTGACATTCTTGTTCAAGTAATGACAGGAAGTTGACCTTGACACCAACTCGACATAGATTTAAGAGAAACATCTGCACTTCACTTTTCCTTGTGCACTATTTGTGTGATTGTAGTGGAGTCAGCCGTGTTGTAACTTGGCAATTATTTATTTTTCAATACTTCGTTATGGCCATTCTAATTGATCACTTAAGGCATCCAATGGTCTAGCATTAGGAACATGAGGCTGATCTGCTCAGAAGGACCAAAAATTAATATTGTGGCTGATATTTACATAATCGGCTGCAATTATTTAATGTTTAATTGGGTTGGTCAAGTGACATTTCACAATGCGCACATGAATGAATACAAACAATTAGTGGCAGTTAAAAAATGATCATGATTAACTTCTTGTAAAATTTACTTAGTGTTCCCTTCCCAGTTTTCCTGGTTTTCTTATTTCAAACTGAGTCCATCAGCTTGTTTAAAATACTTGAGTAAAAAATCAAGATTTTTAAAAATGAAATACTCAGATGTGTAAAAAATCCTGAGCATTTCCTGCAGAGATTTTTTTGCGAGATGTTTTTGTTGTTGTCATTTATCGAGGCTTCAACTTAGTGCTCCTGAGATGAGTGTCACGTGCTCCCTCATGCAGTACATTAGGCATACCAGCTTTATTTAGCCCTTGGTTTTGAAGTGAAAAGGAAAAAGGAGAGGGAAAGTGACTGAGAAAACTTGTCAGGGAACCATGTTTTTTTCTTTTCAACTGGGTCAGCATCCTTGATTCTTTATTTTTTTTCTTCCTCAAAAGACAGATTTAAAAATCAAACAAGTAAACCAACTAGATGCCAACAAGTAACATCAATTCTCTTGAAGACCTAGGAAATCATTTACACACTCCGAGTTAAAAAGTCCTTTTTTCCTTTTTTCCCCTCATAATCTTATATTTCTTTTTCATTAGTCTGTGTTTGTGATGCATAATGAATCACACCCAGCTTGGGGAAGTGGTACTTTCACACATTGCATCTTAATGGTGTTACTTCCTTTCCCTTCCCCCTCTCCCCTCATCCCCAGATCCCTTTCTCATCTCCACAAAGTTCCCCTTTTTGTTTCCTACTATCCTTCTCTTTTATCTTGATCTTTATTTATTTTTATTTTATTTTAGGTTCAGTTATACCTAGACCCATCCTTGTCTTAGCTCTTAGCTCTCCTGGGCATTTGTCGGCTGTTAGTGAGTGTACCTCGGTGCAGAGGCTGGCCTGCAGCTTCAGACCTGCTGGGAAAGCAGCTGGCAATGAGCTTGCTTCTTCCGCTGCCCCCTTGTGCTCCTGCAGATGTCCAGCGGCCGCTCCTCAACACTGAATATCTGTCTTAGCCTCACTAGTGGGGAAAGTGTCTCTTAAGCAGAAGATATTTGTTGCTTTCAACATTTTATGAAATATTTAGAGGAGTCCACCTTCATCAAACGTGAAGGACTTAGTGAGGGCCTGAGAGACCCCTTCCTCCATTTTCTCAGTTCCAGATAACATGCAAGAATCCTCACTGGTCCCGAGGCTGTCTTCTTTTGTTAATGAAAAACTGTAATTTAGAAACAATAATCCTCCCAAGTAAGTGTCACGGACATTTCATGACAACTGCCCCTTTGTGTTGCCACAGTAGAATTTGTTCAGCTGTCTGTCTTTCAGAGCTCTCCTGCCCCAAAAGAGCCAAATGGCACTAGCTTTTCAATAAGTGTGATGTATTTCTGAACAAAGATCCTGGAGATGGTAATTCATTTATTTATTTGCCAACTGTTGGTGGCACCCCCACAAGTGTGCATCTGACACAACCAGCAATAGGTTAGGAAGTGTGTTTTAGAAAATAGGTAGTATATAAGCATTACCTCATGAAGCTTATAGTCTATTACTTGAACTAATCTTAGTGGTAGAAGCAATATTTAGTAGTTAGACATTAAGGAGACAAGAGAACATCTCTCTTAGCAAGAAATCACAGTGCCCAGTTCATCTCATCTTTTGTCTATTTCTTTCTCTAGTGCAGAACTACTCAGTAAGGTTAATATTTAGTGCTAGTCATCCACTGTGCATGTATACATGTGTGTGCATGAGTGTGTGTGTGTGTGTGTGTGTGTGTGTGTGTGTGTGTGTGTGTGTGCTGTGAGTTACCTCCTTTGGTTTACAGTTTACTGTTATCCTAGTCCTGGTTGCCTGCATTATTTCTGAGCAGTGTTGTTGTGGGACATCTTATAGAACATGCAGAATGCACATTCTGGTTGATCTTCTTAAACTCACACCGAGATCGTTTTGGAATAAACAATGAGAGTGATTGTATAAGGTTTTCTGCAGTATGTTGATTACAATCAAGCTGTTAGCTTAAAGGTGATGGTTCCAGCTGCTCAGGAAAGAACTTTGACATTACATAACCATGACCCTGCATGGGTTGGTTGGAGTTTTAAGTAAGAAAGGTCATGTAAAGTATTGGAAAGAGATTAATGAAAATGCAAAGGTTGAAGAAAGTGGTTTATTTTTTATCATTAGTGTATAGAATATGGCAGAAGACATCTCAGATATTTAATTTGAGGCAGTTGATCATGGAACATACCAATTGGGTAGTGTCTTAGGGCAATGGCTCCTGGGGGTCAAATAGATATTATTGTATTTGCTTTAATACACAAAAAGAGCATGAAATTTAGTTTTTGCAACTGAAGTACTTTTTAACTGAAGTACTCTTTAAGATTTGGAAGTTTTATTTGGAAGCACATTTTCCATACCATGATAGAACCAATTGACAAGCCCTAAAACCCAAATTGTGTAGTGTTCATTCTGTGCTGTCCTCTGCTGAGGTGGCAAGAATTCATTGTAAGCTGTAGTGGAGGCATGAATTAAAATGTCTTTTTCTTGGCCAATTCCTCTGCCCACCTGCTTATCATGGTGACTACGGTCCTTGTTGCCCATGATTGAATTATGGGAAAAATTAATGAGAGTAGTAGTCAGAGGATGAAATGAGGAGGTACAGAAGAGAAGGAATGATGGGGGAAAATCCAGCTCACTCCTCTGTTGTCCAAAAGAGCATTTTCTTTATTCTGCCAGCTACTGGGAGCTTCAACTGTTAACACAGGTGCCAAATATGAATAGTGCCACTAGGAAATGACTAATTCTAGTGGCTGGTCTACCGGATGCGACAATTCAGCTACTATCCTGAGCTTATAATCTGATGGTTGTGTTACATAGAAACCACTTTAGATGGCTTCTGGTTTTGTGTGAAAATCGATTTTTATAGTTGCATAATCTGTAATATCTACTGTGTTATTTCTTCATTTTATCTTTAAAAATCATGAACCTTCTTGAAGCCAAATAATAAGTGACCAGGAGTAGTTTGTGACTGTTTTACTTAGCAATACTGTCTCTCACCATCCCTTCTTTCCTTGGTGAAAGTCATCTGTTTTGGAAATTGACTGAGTGTTACTGAACTTTCTTCTGAAATGAGCAGCACAGACATTGAAGTCATTCTCAGGGTTAGGAAATACAAGTATCCTCAGTTTTGTATTAATATGGAGGTTTTTATTTTGAAGAGGGCATGCATTCTTTCAAGAGTATGGCTCAAGGTACATTTGAATCACATCTTAAAAATAAGCTTGTTACTCTCTCTGCATCTGTAAACTACAGATGTTCCCCTGGTGTTGCCCACAGTATATCCAATTAGCTACTACCCAGAGGGGAGCCCAACCTCCACTTTCAAAGAGTTTGTGCCTATTTAATAGGGTGCCTAAGTGCAAATGATTTTGAGTATATTTTAAAATCAGAGCTTGTAAAGGGAACATCTCAGTTTAACTGGAACAATAACCCCTACCGTAGCAAGTCTCCATTTCCTCCAGTTGTGTAGGAGTTCTTGGAATTCTCATTAAGTAGATGGAAAGAAACAAACACTTTGTAAGGGAGGACTAGCTTTCATGATGAACAGTGTAAAGGTTTTGAGCTCACTGTAGTGTAATAATGGGGAAGCAGAAGAGACAGTGGTAAGGGAAACTACCTCATTCTTTGAAGGTTTTGGAGAAGCACAATTTAACATTCTACAGTGGCTTTGTTGCCCAAGAGCCATCTGGTGTGAAGAATTCTTATTTGTTTGTGTAAAGGACCTGGAGTAATTGTATTTTGCTGGCAATAGACACATTATTGTTTGGCAGGTTCCTCATCAAATCTGTAATTATGCACAGTTTCTGTCATCAATAAAACAATTTAGAGGAATTCTATTTGTGTATTCTGTGAAATTGGCATTGTTGGATGCATGAAATAATAATGCTTAATTACCTTGATCCTGGAGATGGAAACACAATGTGGGGTTTTAAACCCAAATGACATAGAGAGTGTGAAAAAGATTGAACACGGCAAGAAAACTGGATAGGCTCAGTGGGTCTCATCTCCAAACATTTAAGTAAGAAATACAACGGGCATTTTTAAGCCATCCTTTTTCCTGGCAATAAATTTATCATTGGTAAACTTGAGCTTTATCTTTTGAGTTTTACAAGAATGAGGGGCTTGGGTTGACTTTTCCTATGTACTGTCATAATGTGTGTTCCTCATTAAAACTGTACACCAGCAGGTGGGTCTCAAGCTTTGGAATCTAGGAGAGAAAGAGGGAGGCATTTGGTCAAAACCTTGAGAACGTCAGTTATGGATCCTTTGTGCCTAACCACACCTCATGTGCATTATCTCAGAAGCATGTGTCTGGAAGAATCAAGCCAAAGGCAAATATATATACCTGAGGATTGAGTAGTTCATTTTCGTAGGATTTTATCAGATACGAGTCCAGCAAAAATGAAGTTTTTTGTTTTTGGTTTGTTTTTACAAGAATCACTGTGAATTGAACTTGAGAGTGTCAGTGTTCAGTGACCATCTTCTCCAGACAACATCAACTTGTGGATGCATTGACCTTTACTAAGATCTGTGTCAAGAAGTGACATGTGGCACTGGGGGTGGGGTGGGGGAGGTACAAGCAAAGGCTGTTCTCTGAGTGTGGATGCTCGGTGTCCCCAAGAGTGAACAAGAGAAACTTGTCATCCTGAGGGTGAATGACAATGTCTTTGCTGGGGTTTTATGACTTATGAGAGGAGACAGTGGTTTCCTTCAGGGTAAAAAAGTGTCCTTTCCACATTGATTTGCTAAGAAGCAAAAGGAGGGAGGATTTCCAACCTGTAGGGTGATTTTTCTTCTAAGCTGATGCAATGTGATCTTCAGCATATTTTTCCAATGAATCTCGATTCCATATACATGACATGGGATCTATGCTGGAAGTTGTGCTGGCTTATCTTAAGTGAAAGATTTCACTGTAGCTTGATTTAAAAAAAAATAGTAGTGACAAGTTGCAGATTTGCATTTCTTCAGTCAGAAAGCTCACAGCCAGGTGTAGCCACTTAATGTCTATAGAGAAATTGTGGGACTTGTACCTAGCTATATGTCTGCACAGTAGGAACCATATCAATTGGAATCCAGGATTCTTCACTCTAGAGGTCATTGTTAAATCATTGGGGGTTTCAAAAATATTAAGAGTTTAAAGATCCATGTGGATTGTATCCTAAGTGCAATATACTTTTGTGTGTGTGTGTGTGTGTGTGTGTGTGTGTGGCACTGGAGGTTGGCTGTAGGGTCTTCACAGTGAGCTACATCCCCAGCCTGTTTTTAGTTTTAATTTTGAGACATGGTCTTTCTCAGTCTCTAACTTGTCCAGGCTGGGCTTGAACTTAGGATCCTTCTGCTCAAACCTCCAGAGTACTGCAATTATAGACCTGTGCAACTAGACCCCACTCAACCTGTAATTCTCTAGGTAATAAAAACGGCCATGTGTAGACCTGAACTTGCCATCACATGTTAGGCCTTTTGATTTGGGCAGATTAATACTACCCCCATGCTTGGCTTGGCTCCATCTGCACAGCTCTCTCCCAGAATGCTCTTGAAGTCTTAGCTTGTGAGAGTTCTCTCTTGGACCAAAGAGACAAAACCATTTAGCTTTGTTAATCACCTTAGCTTCCTGTTGTATGGGTTTAATTCAGTTTAACTTAATTTTTAAGGTATCTTTCCAAATATAAAATTGCACCTACAGCATTAGTTTTGAAGTAAATTAAAACCTTGCTACTTAAAAACCTCTGTACCAGACCAGCAGTGTCAAAAACCCCTGAACCACAGCCCTTCTCAGATTTACAGGATCAGAACCTGCATTTTAGCAAATGATTCTTCCACACATTTAAATTGCATACAAATACCAATAATAATGAAGGGAAGCAAACATCTGAAAACACAGATGGAAAAACATCAGAGAAACCACTACACAGTTGGAATTGATGCATTGGAAAGCAGAAATGACATTATAAATGAAGGCATTAGTTCTGAAATTGAGGTGATCTTACATCATCAGGGAAGCCTTTGGTTTGCTCAATACTTGACATGTGCAGGCTGGGTCAGGAAAAGTTGCCCTAAGTGGCTGCTTCCTTCTGAGCTGTTTCTTGGCTCTTCCTTCTGGCTCAGTTTCCTCTGAGGAAGTTACTGTGGTGGTCTATGAAAATTACCACCCAGGAAATAACAGGTGGCTGTTTATGAGCAAATTCCTGCACAATGTTTTTCTTTGTGTGTGGATCCTCTGCAGAGCCTCTGGGTGTACACATGCCATTAGGAGGTTCTGGGGGATGCAGGCCAAGCATCGTAGCCTTGTGGGTCCTCAACTAAGTGCTTCCTTTCATACTAAATTAACTCTGTGTCTAGCATGGCTGTCTGAGAAGTGGACAGAGGGAGCTGAGTCCTCTACAGGGTACTGCTGGATAGCTGGTCCAGGGGCCCAAGTCACTTCTGTAGTTATGGGTACAGATTTCCTAGACCTGAGAGCCGGGTCAGTGGGCTCCACTCCCAGGGAATCATGGTTCTTTGTCCTGCTGCTCAGTAGAAATAACTCTCACAGCAGCCTTGCCTGCCCCTGACCCAGCACAGATGGGAGGAATTTGTCCCTTTTCACTTCTACCAGAGAAGGCAGTGGAACTGGCCCATGGAGATGATTCGAATGTCGATAGTGTTAAGGACTTTCTCACATTGAAATCCTCTTTGTGACTGAACAAAAAAAAAAAAAAAAAAAAAAAAAAATATATATATATATATATATATATATATATATATATATATATATATATAATTTTTAGCCACCAATGGATAACTACAAACTGAGAAAAAAGTTTTCCTTAGATAACTTCCCTCCAAACTATAAAATATTAGGATTCAGTCGTCCAAACCACTGCTTCTCCAGATGAAATTCCAAGGTCTGCTTTTTGAGCCTTGTTCCTTCTTAGCTTTTGTGTCTTCTCCCTTACCCTCTCTAAGCTTTCAGCTTCTCTCATCAGACTGTGGACCTGGACAGCACTCTAGTTACAAAATAGTTGGTGGGCAAGCACCGTCCTTTCAAGCAATGCTTCTTTTACATTTCTGGGTCAGATGCTGGCACTGCTCCAAGCCTTCAGACCTGTGTAATCATTTGCAATTACTTCTTCAATGTCTTTTTCTTTTCAGCCAATGAGTTTGTCTCGATTGTCCCTCACTTTTCATGTTTATACTCATTTATTGTTCTCGATGTTTGTAGCACATAACCTCTTAAGTGTCACATAATTAAACATGTAAGGTAAAAGTGTATAGGTGGTAGCTATGGCTAGGACTTCATATATCCCACTTCCTGTGTCCATTCTGTTCCAAAGACTACAGTCAGCAGACAAGGGCAAAAGAAAAACTTTTGAAGGAATTAAGGGTAGGGGAGACCAGGGGAAACAGAAGAAAAGGGCCAGAATACTTGAGTATGGAAAGATAAAATATCAAGGATAACCATCATTAATTTAGCCACAAATACTAAACACTTAATGGTATGACAAGTCACTTTGCTAAGTGTGGAGATAATGAGCTATGGCCAAGCAGAGATGAAGTGTTCTCAAAGTCTAAATCTCCTTTCGGTCATGATATGTATGCATTGAGCATTAGCCTCTACTATTTTTTGTTAAGGGGTTTTTGTTTGTTTGTTTGTGTTGTTGTTGTTCCTCCAATTTTTTCCATTAAATATAATTTTCAGGTCTAACTTCTAGATATTTCTCTTATCACCAAGATGAAATCCTGTGTTACCAGTAAATCAGCAAGCAGGAATCTGGAGGAAGTTTAGGTGTCCTGCTGAGCACCAGGCTGGACTCAGGAATTGTGGATTAAGGTTCTCCCACCTCTGTCTAACTGTTCCCCCCCAACCCTCCATAACTTGCATATCCTTGAACATGTGGGACTGCCGGAATTAATTCTCTTTCTAAGCTGCCAGGACCTTATTCAGCCTTCTCTATGACCTTTTAAGAATGTGAATCAGGCACCTGCTAACCTCCTGCAATATGCTTCTCCCCACCTCCACCTGCCTAGAGTCAGATGATCAATAAAAATATGCCTCGCCTTGTGATTTCCTGCCTTGTGACAAATAAGCATGATAAATAAGGAAGTGCCCTGCATCGTGATTTTGTTATCCCCACCTATATGCTATGTTATTCTAATCAGGCACTGTGTAAGCTCCTGGCTGTTTGTAGAGATTTTTATGGCTGATGTTCTGCCCTTCTACTGGAGGAAAAGGAAAGGTAGTCTCTGGCAGGTTCCTCTGTCCCTGAACACAACAGGAACAGACTATGCTCTTTTAAAAAGTAAGACTCTTGTAGGTTAACTCCTAAAGTTCCTTGTCTTCGTAAAGTCTCTCAACTCTGAAAAACTTGTCATTAATGGAGTTGATTTGATTTTCTTTCATAAGCTTTCTCATCTATTCCTCCTTCATCATTAGCCTGTTTTAAGAACTCACTTGTTTGAAAATTGCCCCAGGAGAGAACCTGAGATTAATCATCTTCTTTTCAAAAAGAATCAGTTGATATTTATATATACAAAACCCAAAATGTTGTAAAACAAACACTGCTATTGACACATACTCTATTCTCTTCTGTCTGGGCCCTGGGAAGGTGGTGACTTCCTCTGGAAGCCAGGTCTACCCAGTGACTTACTCTGGCCAATAAAATGTGAGTAGCAATGACATGTGTTACATCCAGTGAAGCACGGAGTTGGTGAACATCAACGGCCCATGTCCTTCTCCCTGCTTCAGTAATCATGGGATCATGAGAGACATGAAGCCGGTGACTGCTGAGCAGACTCTTGTGGAGCTATGGGGACATGTGGTAGAAAGGAGAAAAATCCGAGCAGAATCACGGAGATGTAAAGGTCATTCATTATCGTAGGATAACCTGAGCTACCTTAGCTGGTGGAGGACAAAGGGATTCCTTACAATATATTTATGTGATTATTCTATGAAGTCTCTCTGAGGCTGGATGTATCCACCCTCTCCCAGTGGACATGTGGAAAAGTCCAGCCACAGCACCTAGAGGTGGAACTTCCTGCCAGCTTACCCATCAGTGGAATTTACTCCTCGTTCACTTGAAAAAAATAACCCACCCATGACATGTTGCATTCAAAGGACTTGCCACCCCTCAACACTTTGGGAGCAACTTGTGATGAGTCCAACCATAACAAGTGAACTACGTACATATACACGTGTGCTACTGACTCTCAAGCCTCTAGGGCCAGGTTGCAGAGTGTCAGGGCGGAGTCTGTGATGGAAGGGGATCCTCCTGAGATCTGCCTCTGACCTGGGCCACTTCTTGTGCTTACATCCTTGTGACACCAGACAGTCTTTGGTGATAAAAGGGAGGGGAGAAAAGCACTCTTATGCAGCCTTTTTAATTATCTGTTAATTGGATGAGATGGCAATTATAGTGCCTAAAGGCCATATGCATATTCATAGATTGTCTTCAAAGGATACAATTACCAAAGCCAATGGGAAGGATTAGGAGTTAATATTGGATTGCCGGTGGAAGCGGAGGCGCAGGAGGGTGAGCGCAGGAGGGTGAGCACGTTCAGATCTCTTCCCCCAGTAACTGCTACTGTTAATTTCTTTCTCTGGTTTTCCAGGAGAATGTGGGGTGGTACAATATGCCTGGGAGCCTAGGATGTTTGCAAAGGAACAAATTCCACAGTGGGGAGTCCTTAGCAATTTTCCTGATTGCTCTGGGGGTACAGTCCTCCTGAGGTGCAGAATAAAATTTTTCATACTCCATATAAAAGTTTAGACAATATTTTCTATGCTATTCATGTCTAATATTATTTCCATCAGAAATAATTATTTCTGCTTGTGGTAAAAATTAAATACAATATTCCCTTTGTGAATTTCCAAAGAAACATAAAAAAACAATATTTTTTTAAAAGTAGTAGCAACATTTTTTTTTTTAGAACTGCCAGAAAGGGTATGGGAAAAAGAATTTCAGGACATCAGGTTGAAATCCTTTCTCTGTTCCAATGTATCAAAGAATATTTATTTATTTATTTATTTTTACTAGAGTTTGAGACCAGGACCTTCCCACTGAGCTACATTCCTACTCTCTCTTTTCATTTTTGATTTTGAGACAGAGTCTCACTAAGTTGCCCAGTCTGGGCCCAAACTTGAAGTTTCTTGCCTCGGCCTCCCTGAGTACTGATACTGCAGGCCTGTCTTGGCTTTGAAGAATATTTTGATATTTAAAATTTAATATCCAAATGAGAGTGAAGCGAGTGAATGTCCTAATTTGCTAAGGTCTAAGCAGAGGAGAATCAGACACATTTGCTCTTTGTCCTGGCTCTTCTCAGCTGCTGACACTGGCCCTGGGGGAGGGAGACCTTGGAGGAACGACAGTCATACAGAAACCCAGGGCTCCTATGTTTCTGTCACTATTTTTCTTGACACTCTGGATAACACAAGGCACTTAGGTAAACTCAAATGCTCAGTAACCAAAGTTTGGCGATTTCCAAAGGAAAGACACTTATCGTGGCTGTGGTGGTCGAGTCCGTCTGAAGATGCCTTTGACCTCACATACTCTAAAAATTCCTGGACTTGGGGCTGGAGGAATGGCTCAGTGGTTAAAGTGCTTAAGGGCTAAGTCAAGTGCTAAGTACCCGAGTTCAATTCCCCAGCACCACATAAGCCGGGTGTGGTGGGGAACACCTGCATTTGCAACACTCTGAAGGCTGAGACAGGAAGATTGCTGTGAGTCCAAGGCCAGCCAGGGCTCCATAGTGAGTTCAGGAACAGCCTGGGCTACAGATCAAGACCCTGTCTTAAAATAAATAAATAAATAATTCATAGACTTGTGTTTTAGACATGCTTTGGGTTTGCAAAACACTAAGCAGAAGATATGAGTGTTTACATCTAGTTTTCTTCCATGACCTCTGGGTTTCCTTGTCATTAGCATAGGTCAATGCTGTGACATGTCTTACAATTGATAAGGCAATATTGATGTGTTATAATGTTATTACTGTTATCATAATTATTTATGGTATGGGGGCTTAAACCCAAGGTCTTTACACTGAACTAAATTCTCATAAGTTTTTTTTTCTTTTTTTTTGAGACAGGGTCTCAATTGCTCAGGTTGAGCTTGAGTTTGCAATCCTCCTGCCTCAGCTTCCCAGAGTGCTGGAATCATAGGCCTATGCCACCACACCTGGGTTAATAAAAAAAAAAAGTTCCTGACAAATTTCCAAATAACAGCTTCATTATTAGTTATGCTGAACAAAATATTAGGAAAAATCTCTCTCTTTGGAGTAAAGAGGATCTCCCCACTCTTTTCTCCCAGATCTCCTCTCACAGAGCACTCAGTGCCTGCCCTTCGTACAGATCCCATTCACACACACGTGAGTACATGCACACGCACCCACAAACATGCATGTGCAATACATTCTTTAGTATTGATTAGGAATTAAGCACCTGCTATTGAAATTTAAACTATATCTCTAGATAAAAGGACAGACAGACGGATGAAGGACAGCTAGGTGGATCCTAGCTATTGTTTTATCTAAAGGGACCAGTTTGTTAATACTGACCCTTCTATAGAGTTGGGCCACGTGCCCTCATGGAGTCTCCATTACTCACAGCTACATAGTAATCTTACATACATGTTGTTGAGTGAATTTTTTTTCATTAAGTGTTGCTTTTACTAGGTTTAAAAATTAACTTTCATTTGCTTTTGTATGTAAGGTCTTGGAAACCAAGGACTGTGTTTAGTACTACTGCCAGTTATCTTACAGTTATACACTTAGAATGTTTTAAAGGGGAAAGAGTGATTTTGTTTTTGTCAAAGAGCGAAACCTGTCCTCACACAAATTAGTCCTTTAGTGAATATGTAAAATCAGCCCTTTAAAGAAGAAACCCTACATTCTTTAATGTAGGGAAGAAGTTGAACATGTTCAAGGAGTACAGGCTCTGTCCCTCCCCCATCAGACTTTAACATTTATTCTGCAGCCCTTTCAGACAACCTCTGCTTTTATTTTTATTTTGTATTTATCTTGGATATTCTTTAAAAAATTTTTTCCCCATTTACCTACAAAAGCCTCCAACCTATCTATCTTTATAGATGAGTAGAATAATCACTTTTTTCACTTTAGTTACTAAGCATACATTCCAAAATAAAATGTATTTTTCCAGCCAGGCCTGGTGGTACAGGCCTATAATCCCAGCACTATGGGAGGCTGAGGCAGGAGGAATGTGAGTTTGAGTGAGGATGTAGCTCAATGTGAAGGCTCTAGGTTTCCATCTCCAGTACTTTAAATAATAAAATTATTAAACACATTAAAAACAGAAAGATAAATAAAATGTACTTCCCAGTTATGCATAATGGCACATGTCTCTAATTCCACCATCAAAGGAGGCTGAGGCAGGATTATAAATCTGAGCCCAGTCTGGGCTCCTTAGTGAGGTCCTATTTCCAAATAAAAAATAAAGAGGCTTGGGAATGCAGCTCAGTGCAAAGGCCCTGGGTTCAATCCCCAGTGCCACAAAAAAGGAAAGAAAAACAGAAACCCATGTAGGGCTTTCATTCCTGTGTGTGTGTGTGTGTGTGTGTGTGTGTGTGTGTGTGTGTGTGCGTGTGTGTGCGTGTGTGTGTGTTTGCATGTGCGTGTTACTATTTTAAAGTTCATGTCCCTAACACCACATCCTGAGAATTCCTCTTCTTGGAATAGAAGACAGGCCCTCCTTTTAGACTGTGATGATTTGTTTGGAAAGGAAGTGTGGTGAAGGTTAGATATTATTTTTATTTGTGAAGAACTGATAAGATTGATTTGGGAACACTTCCTAAGTTATATGGAATCATACCTGTAGTTTAGATGTTTCTGAAAAAAAATTTTTTCTGGAGATTTCTGATTTTGCGGGTCATATTAGAAGTCTAGTGACCCTTTCTTCCCCTTATTGATCTTGCCTATACACCCTGTGATCATTAATGTCATTTTGACAATTTGAGGAGATTAAGAATGCCTGATAGGTGGGTAAGGCAGAGCTATGGGTGTGTCTGTCAGTGATTGACATGCAGATTAGCAAACCAAGGGAAGAAGACCCGCCCCAGATGTGGTTGGCACCAACGGACAGACTTGAACATAATAAAAAGGATATGAAGAAGAAGGGGCTTGCTCCTTCAGAGAAGCTGCACCTTCACCGTGGTTTCTGGACAGAGATCTCCAGTGGTGCCTAGCAGCAGGCAGTTCTACAGCGAGCTTTCCGGTCTTTGACCTTGGATTGGTGTTGCATCTGCGATATGAGATTAGGGCGGAACGAAGCAGAAAATTAGCCTGACAAAACAACGGGTTAAACAGGAAGTGTTCTGGAGGGGGCATATAGGTGAGGGACTCCCAAGTTTTATTTTCTTAGGGCCCAATCAAACTCCACGTTTCCTGGTGCCAAGCCAGGACAATCCTGGGACAAGACAGTGGGCTCCATCCATATTCCACACATATGGGAGAAAAAGAAGCCAGCAACCTGGAGAAAGCCTG
>PVKB01002301.1:92095-298721 GCA_004027205.1 Ctenodactylus gundi
CCCCCCCCCCCCCCCCCCCCAGCATGCTGCCTTTCTTGAGTCACTAGAGTCCAGGAAGGAGAAATCTGGTCATATGGGTGGGAAATCCCTCGAGGGTTTGGAGAAGTCATGGCACAGCCAGTTGCTTACGCCATACTTTGGACAGGTCATAGAGAACCTAGACAAAGGACTCTGCAGGCCGCTGTCCTGTAGCACGTCTTTGATCCCCTTGTAGTGCCCGTTCTCGTCTGAGCAGCCACTGAATCCTCTGCTCTCCCAGCTGCAGACAGCCACTGTGGGTGCTCCCATTTCTGATCCTGTGAGCCTACCTAGCAAGCCCCTTGCATATCTGGACATATATATATATATATATATTATATATATATATATATATATATATATAATATATACGTATATATAATATATATATATTATATATGTATATATAATATATATATATATGCAGGTGAGATATAAATAAGTATATATGTTTGTCATAGTTCACACACACACACACACACACACACACACACACACACACACACACACACAATTTGTCCTATTTTGTTTTATTCTGTTGCTCTAGAGAATACAGCCCTAATAGGAGCCTGGAGATAATGTTGTGATCGTATTTGGGGGTTGAATATGGAAACTTTTCAGGGTAACATAAATGCTCATTTTCTGCCCTCCTTTAGGAAGTTCACACAGAAGTTGAGACGTTTCTCCCTTGTTTTGTTTTGGTTGGTTTTGCTGTACTGAGGATTGACCCCAGGACCTTTACACTGAACTATATCTGCAGTGCATTTTTTATTTTGAGATTTTTATTTTGAGACAAGCCTCCCTATGCTGTTCAAGCTGGGCTTAAACTTGTGATCCTCCTGCCTCAGACTCCCAGGGTGTTAAGATTAGGCCTATTCTACCGGGTGCAGTTCAGTTCTTTCATTCTGTCAAGGTGATTAGTTATGTTCCTGTTATCTGAAATGAATTCCTTTTATTCCAGGTGAGAATGAGAAGCAGTTAAGACAGGAAGGAAGTACATGACTGTCTAAAAGATTTTTTTTAAAAAAGTTCCATCTATCCTTCTGCCCCAGCCTCCCAAGCAATGGATTTACAGGTGTGTGTCACCACACCCAGCTCATATGTAGTTCTGGGGAATTGAACTCAGGGTCATGCACGGGCAAGGCAAGCACTTCAATCACTGTGCCATTCCTCCAGTCCTGTCTAAAGGATTCCTACAGCAAACCAGACAGTGCAGGAAGCTGTCACACGCAGATGATGAGATAGGAAATAAGAGATGGCTGCTGGTATGGGCAGAGGAAGGTGAAGTAACGGGCCATCAAGAGGTAGAGTTGAGCGTGTGAAAGAAGGCTCAAAAAGGTTATTAACAAATTTTGAAAAGAAAATGCCATTATGTCTTGGTGGTTTAAGGTATTTCAGGCATTGCTCCAAGTTCTAATCCCCTACCTGCAGAAGGAGAAAGTCATAGCACAGAATATTTGAGTAATACCTGCAGCCACAACTGGTGCAAAGTTGTGTGGATAAATATGCTAAAAACAAAGTATTTTTCTCAGCCAGGTGCCATCCCAGCACTCTGAGGCTGAGGCAGGAAAATCACAGGTTATAGCCTAGCCTCGGTAACTTAGCAACTTTGAGACTCTGACTCAATAAAAAAAAATAAATGGCTAATCCTGTACCTTAGTGTGGGGGCCATGGGGTTAATAATCCCCAGTACCACCAAAAAGCAGAGCAGGATTTTCTCTAATGGATTTTCACTGATACAGTGTTTGAGACACACTGGAGTCCTACTTGTGCATCTTACGTGTTTTTTCTTTAGTGTTTTTCTCTCACCACATCTTCTAAGACTCCCACTATTTTCTTGGGCCACCATTGAGTACCCCACTGTGCACACCAGGTTGAATGAGCCTCAGACTCATCAATAGATGGTCTCTGTCCTAAAGTAGTCTTCATGTTGCTTCAGTTTCTTATAATCATATCGTGAATCCAAATATTCAGAATATTTCAGTTAAAAACCAGGAGCAATGTGTGGTGGTACAGGCCTGTGATACCAGCACTCTGGGATGCGGAGGCAGGATGATCGTAAATCCAAGCCCAACTTGGGCAACTTTGAGACTCTGTGTTCAAGTCAAATCTAATAAATGAGCTAGGGATAACGCTCAGTATGAAGGTCTGGGTTGTATTGCCTTTACCACAACCCAACCCAGCCCAACCCAACCCAACCCAACCCAACTCAACTCAGGAGCATCAATTCACAACTGGAAGTACATTCACAGGACTTTGTCTGATTGTTGATAGGGAGAGATTAGAGATTCCTTTTTGATTATTCCAAACTGTTCATTGTAAAATTAATTGCTATTGCCCCCAAATACGTAGAAATATTAATATAGGTAGGGACTTCAGAAATTGAAACACTGTGTCAGAGGAAGGGTTTTTCTTGCAAGAATCATCTTTTGACTATTGTTCAACTCAATTTTGATAATACAGATATCAACCTGCAGGACATCACAATGCTTTAAGGAAAAAAAAAAAAAAAAAAAAACAAACCCAGATTCTTTATGTGTGTGACCGTAGCTGGTTCTCAAAATGATTCAATCAGCTAACATTTGGGCTGAGAAAAGGGGCAACGTCACCAAAGAAACTGCCACAACTGTTGTCCTTTGAAGCAAGCAATGACTACACTCAACAGAGCAATATTTTCTGGGTTTTGGTTGAAAAAAAAGTAAGTATTGATTTATTTATTTATTTCTGGAGACAGCAGTGCCTTTATTGGCCAGGCATCTAGTCGAGGGGGATGAAGCCGCAGGCCATGTTTCAGAGGCTTGTAGGTAATGGCAGACTCACCCAGGTAGCGGCCAGTAATCGCTGGCTTGATCCCTATCTCGTCGAAAGTCTTGGCGTTGTACCCGCCCACCATGCCTCTCACCACATCCGGCAGCATGGTCGTGTCTCCCGGGTGTGCCCTCACCCATTCTGGCTTCTCCGTGGGCCGGGCGTCCTTTTTGTCCTTGCGCAGGCGCCGTAGTCAGTAGCGCCGGTTCCACTGCGCAGCCGCACGCCGCGGTTCAGTCGTCTCAACGAAGCCGCGGTCATGCGCTCGAGGGGTGCTTCAGCGCTTCGGAAGACGCGTCCAGCAGCAGGCCCAGGTCCACGCCAAGGTAGGTGAATTTGGGGAAAGTTCTCCTCTTTTTCTGCTCCATTTCTGCCATCTTGCTGGATCTTCAGGAAAGTCCCGGAGGTTAAATATTTAACACTGAACATTTCCACTACTCACAGGTAAGAATTGTGTGCTCCGTCCAGATACCTTTGCAGCTCGTCTTCAGGGTAGGTGTGCTCACTTTTTTTTAATGCAGCATTTAAGGTCTTTTAAAGTTGCTATTAATTTTTTTTTTGAGGCAGGTTCTCGCTCTGTATCCCAAGCTGTCCCCGAACTCACTATGGAGCCCAGCCTGGCCTTGGACTCACGGCAATCCTCCTGTCTCAACCTCCCGAGTGCTGGGATTACAGGCGTGCACCACCATGCCCAGCTAATGTGATGCTGGGGAATCAAACTCGAGTACTTAGCACTTGACTTAGTGCTTTCTAGGCAGGTGCTTTAATCCCTGAGCCATTCCTCCAGCCTGCTATTTATTTTTAATTTGGGCTATTTGAGACTCTCATAGGACATTATAATTTGTATTGGAAGTTTTATTGTTCAGGCTTCAAGCAAACACGGTTCTAGAAGTGCCTTCTAGTTTTGAAATATTTAGTGACAAGAGTTTTAGAAAGAATATTTCAGTCATGTTTTATATGGATACTTTGTACATTGTGGTTCCTAACTACATCTGAAATTGTTCTTTAATACTAACATAGTTGAGTTCACCCTTACGTATGGCTTCATTGCACACTACCAATATAATGATATAAGAATCTGAAAATACAATTGAGAGGTGTGGTTGAAAATATCCACAGGGACTTTGGTGTTTCTCAAGAGGACTTAACTTCCAACTGCTGGAAATTTAACATGGCTTTGTGCATTTCTGCATAGATTTTTTTAAATGTGCATGACACTATCCTTCAGTAAGTAGAGTGGTCCTCTTCCAAAAGAGGTGGGAGGACACTGTAATCCTATGTTCATTTTAATTTGGAATTGTGAATGCAGGAACAGATAAAGATATGAACTGTACTTTGAAACCTTACAGAATAATGAGCTCTCTCCGTTCTAATTCTAATAGTTTTCTGTGCTTCCAGGTGTGGGGTTGGGCTGGGACATGGGAAGCATGAATTCTGTACCCATGGCATTGTGGTCCATCAACTTGTGTTACAAGTGGTCCAAGGCCATGTTGCCATAACATTTCTCCAAATAGACTTCCTTTGCCTGAGAAGAGTGGAATCATACGGTGTGATTTAGCTGAGGAAATTATATTTTGTGTGCATGGGCCATAGGAGAAATCAGCGCATCTCCATGGTATCAAGTGACAAGCCTTTATGGGGCTGAAGAGGATATTTCCTGCTTCTTAATTGTATTTTCACAGATTCTTATACCATTGTCTTGGTAGTGGGCAAGGTGCAGATATCTGGTGGTGACCAGTAATAAAAGACAGACTCTGGTGGTTGGATGAGTAATCAGGAAACATTGAGAATGCTCACATGCGTTCTGGATGGTCTTTTGGCCGTATCTGTCTATTCTGTGCTCACTTCCTACAAAGGAAAATTGCAGAAATATAATTCTGATAATCCTCTCTGGTTTGGGATCTGCCAAAGAATAGACATTTAGGTGAGATTTGCAGTGTCCAGGAAAGGAGAGCCATAGTTCTCTAGGGGCAGCCATGATTACTCATGGTGACTTCTCTTGGTTTCTGGGGTCTTCCTGGGTGATGCCCACTGTAGAGGATAATTAAAGGTAGGTGATGATCACAGGTGGCTGATGGTTACAGGTAGGTGATGCTCACAGGTGTAAGCATTCCTAAAGTCCCTCTATATCCTTGTGTGCTAAAGCTGCAGTCCTGACCTTTGCTCTCATAGCCCTTCCAGGGGTTATTTTTTGGCTTCCAGTGGTATTTTTGGCTCCAAATGGAACTGCACTAGATCTTTCTGTTTTCAATAACATGTAGAGACTTCTACTTTAACTAAATCCTGACCGACCTCAGCAGATAGACTAATTCCTGTTTCTGTGTTTTGTTCTCCTGTCTCATGGCTATGTGTTCTGATTAGGTTCAACGAAGCTGCTGATTTTCATGACCAAAGCCACCCCAAGATCATGTATATCAATCTGTGGTTGCAATGATGGCTAGACTATGCAGCCATGAATTTCACTTTATATTCACAGACACAAGTTGGACACTTTTATGATGACATTTTCTAGCACATCTGAGAACACTGATTTATGTGCTAATTGTAGTAACTGTGTTATCCAGAAAACTATCTGCAGGACCATAGTTTACATTTAAATTTTGAAAAAGGCACATAATCACATTGAATTATTCCATTTCATTTTTGTAAGCACCTCCTTTTATTTGGAGACAGGGTCTTGTTCTGTAGTACAGTCTGGTCCCGAACTCACTATGTAGCTCAGGCTGGTCTCAAACTCATGATGATCCTTTTGTCTCAGCCTCCAAAATGCTGGGCTTACAGGCATCTGCCATTACACCCAGTTTATGTGGTGCTGGGGAATCGAATTCAGGGCCTTGGGCTTGCTAGGCAAGTACTTCTTTTCAGAAATAGCTCCTGTCCAAATTCCTGTTTGTTAATAAGCAACTCCTTGACATGATACACATGAGTCTTCCTAGAAGTAGATTCTGAGAAGGATTTAGGAATGTAAGTAATTACAGGGTCAAGTCCTCTGAAAACAGAAGGGATTGGTGTTGGACTAACAGAGTTTCAAAACATACATACTCAAGTAATAATGGAATCCAGCAAAGTCCCTGTCAGTCCAGTAGGATGTGGTGGGGCTAAGATTTTGCCTATGAGGCCAGTTTTGTGCTGGGCACGAGAGTCAGCCTTAGCAATCCCATTGTGCCTAGTATTGTCCTAGGGCTTGTCTAGGAAGAGAATGGCCTGGACTCCAGAGCTGAGCAAGACCTGGTGTGCTGGAGCTGGAAGCTGTCATCTCCATAGGCTCTTTGTAGCTGATTGGCAGGTCCTGGCATAGGGATGTAGCTACTGGTGAGTTTCCCCTTTTCTCTTTTCTTTTCTTTTCTTTTTTTCTTTTCTTTTCTTTTCTTTTCCTGCCTTGTTTTGAAAGCTGGGATATAGGGCAGAATGATCCCAGCTCAGCCACACAGAGTTCCAGTGAGTTTCTTAGCTGGTGTAATGGTTTGAATCTGGAATGTCCTCCCCCCAACCCTCTGAAGTCTCACATGTTTGGGAGGCGATTGGCTCATTGGGGAACTATACCCATTAGTGGGTTCACCCACTGATGATTTCCTGAGCTGTGAGGAGATGGGGCCTGTTTGGAGGATGGCCACTGAAGGTGTGACCTGACAGAGTATATCTCCCTTGATAGCTGCACCCTTCACTCTTGTTTCCTGTTGCCTGAGCTGAACAGCTTTCCTGTGCCCAGGCCCGGATAAGTCCTCTGCCATGCCCTCTGTCATTGCCTGCTGATCATGAATAGATCAAGACCTATGAATTATGAGCTAAAATAAACCTCTTCTTTTATAAGTGTGAGTGTTGGGTATTGTGTCCCCTAGAGCTGAGAAAGTAGATGACAGTGGAACAGAATGCAAACATTGGCTTTTATTGGTTTGGCACAGGCTCAGGTCATGATCAATATGATTCATCCAAACACAAGCCTCTATTGTAAGAAATTCATTTAGGCTTAACTGATTAATTTTTCCATCATTGCTCATTTAAAATTTGCATTAAGATTGACTTTAGCTGCTGCACTAGATAACGACTAAGATCTTGGTGTCTAAGTCCAGTAAAACTTTCTTTCTTGCTCACACATTTATGGGCAGGAAGAGTCTTATATAGAGTTGTACTTGGGGAAAATGCAGGGTTCCTTGCAGGCAGTTATGCTGTCCCCTTCGAGAGTCTTGGGTTTCTTCACTGGATTTTTTGCATCTCAACAACACTAGGGTGACAGGACGTGGAGGTTGGCTTAGCTTGGGGGTATTTATGGATTTGGACATGGAGCTATTTGCACCATCCAGAACACAGTCCTAAGATCACCTGTAACAAGAGAGAAGGCAGAGAGAAGTGTGTCAGGGTGTCCATGGGTTGAGGACATGGAGTTGGTAGGTTATTAGCAGTTTGTGCTATGGATTATTTTGGTTTATTGCTGTTATGAACAGCTCTGAGAGGAACGCCACTTTATTCCTACCTTTGTTCACTTCCTTTAACACTCCCTAGATTGCGATCCTCACAGTGAAAATGTGGAGCAAAGACTTAAGTGCTTTGATGTCACCCTTCTGAAGAGTGGGGTTGCACCATTATATCGCTGTCATCACGTCTTCAAGTCCTTGTCCCTAAGTGTGCTCTTTCTGAATACCATCCAGTTTGATACAAGCTTTCTCTTCTTCAACTGTAAAACAGTATCCATCCCATGGGCTTGGTGTGACTCTCAGGTTCCCTGGTTGATGAGTGGTTTATAAAAGACTGACTTGTGGGCATCCTAGTGACTTTTTGAAAAGAAATTTTGGTAAACCTTGAGCAACTGTGTTCATTTTTAAGTCTATTCACAGCTTTGGTGATTTTATAACCATGTTTGAGGATTTATAAAAAGTGGCTACTGTCTTTCCAAAGCGTTTACTCTTCTTGTCTCAGTGATGAGTGTTAAACCCACCCCAAAGCACATGTGGCCAGGGCAGGATCTTCCCCAGGGCTTTCCTCTCCCCTTGCTACTTGACAGTTACGAGCGCAAGGTGTAGATCAGTGAGCAGTGTGGGCAGATTGCCAGTCAGAAGCCACTTCCTTCTTCCACGTCTCACCCAAGTCTCCCAGTCAGAAGACAGGATGGCTGTCATGTGGAACACATCTGTTAGACATTCCTCCAACGCTTCCTTTCTCCTTTCTTCCTACAGGGTGTGCCCACAGTTTGCTAATTATCTCTTTTGTGTGGCAACTTTTAAGACACCCTGTGCATTCAATTCAATACTTCATATTTTTTCTCAAAACATTAGTTTTACTTCAATTATCATGACAATCTCAAGCAAACACATTTTCATATTGCATTCTCCTTTGTATTTTTATATTATGTGACTCCCTATGGATTAGTCAGGGAATGCCAATGGCAGCCCAAGAGTGTCTGTGTTATTGTTATAAGAGAAGAAAAAAACTGGCTATAGAGAATATACCATCAGGGTTGTCTATTGCCAACAAATTGCATCACTAATGGGAAGACATGACAATGAATTGTCACAAATAACATCTCAGGGTTGTAAGATAGATGAGAAAGTAAGGTATTCATGGAGCTCTGGGTCTTTACACTGAGCTACATACCCTGCCCTTTTTATGTATTTCTTTTTATTTTGAGACAGAGCCTCACTGAAAGTTGCCCAGGCTGGCTAGAACTTGGAATCCTCTTAAAGTTCTGGGATGACAGGCCAGTGCTACCACTTCCTATTGATCTGTGTATTCTAAAATGACATTGAAGGCTTGAGCATAAATTAAACAGAAAATAATGACACTTGTTGAATTGTGAATATATGCAGATGTGCACACACCTAAGTGTGTGTATGTTGTGAGTGTGCCTGTTGGTGACATGTTGAAGACAGGAATGAGATGAGGGGCAGGAGCTAGATGACCTGTCTCCTAAGAAGCAATAAACTCATTTGGGAGGTTTTTATGAGAGAATTACTCAAGGAACACCCACCTCCTGTGCAGTAGTGAGGTGCAGTTAACAAATTGTGATCTGGATTCATGAGAACTGAAGGGAGAATAATGACAAATGTTGCTATCACAATAATACAGCCATCCTCTTCCCTGCCCCAGCATAGATGATAATATGCCACTCCCGACATACAGATGTCCCCCAAAGCCAGGACCTGCAGTTGTGGGTATTTGGAGAAAGTTTTCAATGAAGGCTCTGACCTGCACTTCCTGTGATAGTTAGAATAATACCCGC
The DNA here is from genome assembly GCA_004027205.1 of Ctenodactylus gundi. Taxonomy (NCBI): domain Eukaryota; kingdom Metazoa; phylum Chordata; class Mammalia; order Rodentia; family Ctenodactylidae; genus Ctenodactylus; species Ctenodactylus gundi. The sequence goes on from PVKB01002301.1 coordinate 101,136, forward strand.
TTCCTAGATTCTCATGTCTTCCTATGCAGGTATAAATAGGACCCTGAGGTGGGGAGGTTCTGTGTACAGGGTAGTGCATGGCCTGTACTCAGTCACCTGAGTGTATAAAAGCAGAGTACCTTTCCCAGCTGAGGTCAGGATGAGAAGGAGGGTAGATCACAAATGCATGGCAGGAGATGAGAAACATAGAGATGTACAGATGGAGGATGGCTAAGAGCCAAGGAATGTGAGTGGCCTCCAAAAGCAGTGGCCATCAAATACAGTAGTTTCTACAGAGAAGAGAAGCCAAGGGATCAGATCTCCTGTGAAGACTCTTCCCTAGTCCAGGAGACGCACTGCTCACTTCTAGCCCACCGAACCTAAACGTAATACTTTCATGTTGTTTTAAGCCACAAAATTAGCGATTTTCTATTACAGCAGCTGCAGAAAACTAAGACAAACCTTCCCTTAGGAAAGTTCTACCTCTGGACCACTTTTACTTTGTCGTTGTTTTGTTTGTGGACAATAGATGGTGCTAAGCACTTGCATTTCTGGTATGATGGTCCAGATCCTCTAATTGAAAGGCATTAGGTCCTTATGACAGTAGTTAAAATCATTTCTCAGGGAAGTCTATAGTCAAGCTGTTACAGATTCCAAAACGTTACTGGGCATTAGTGAGGCTGGAGACTTGGTTGTTGTATTCAAAGCAGCTACTTATGAAAAATAAGGAGCAATGGTACTGCTTTTCTGTTTGCCTACATCTCTTTAAAAAATATTAAAATGTGAACTGCATGGTCTCCTTCAAAAGTACCACACATCCTAAAGCCACAAGGCATATGAAAGTGAGTCAAAACCAGACTCTGCTTGGGGTGAGGAGGGGAGGCACACAAATGAAGCTTCCCTGGCTGTTTTTTCCCCCTGTGTGTGATGTGGAGCCACATTTAAGAAAAGACAGGAAAAGATGGAAATTTGCATGGTTTTCTTGCAAATCATTATGTATTTTTTTTTTTTTGTTGTTGTTAGTACTGACTTTTAACAAATGCAACATTGTATTTAGCGCTCTAGTGGGCAAGGTTGTATCTGTTTGGTGAATTTTAACATAAAGTATGTGGTAGTAAGTTCTTTTCAATACTTGCTTATCATGATAATTAAACGCATGGTCTGTGCTGTGATGTTTTTCAAACTGCCATTCTCTATCAGTTCCCCTCACTGGTTTGATAGAATGGGTGGTCAAGATCTTGTATTTGATGATAAGTATAGAATGTGGCATTTTGATACTCAAGCAAACTCATCATAATAAGAAGGAAAGACAGTGCCTTCAGGGGATCCCGGAGTCCGCATGTTTGGAAAGATTGGGAAGCCCTGATGATTTTGGTATTGATGCAATCACTACACTCACCCATTTTCTTTACCACACAGGACATTGCATGTATTCCTTTTCTCAGTTAAAACAAGCACAGCCCTGAAGGATGAATGTCTTCCAGCTGAGAGTGTGAGCAAAAAATACCCACAAACTCCTCGGAACTGGGCAAGGAATGCTACAAAATTTGTAAGCATTGACTAGAAACACTGGTAATGGCAGAAAAGCCACAGGGACGCCATATCCTATCAAGAGGACATTTCCTTGCTGTCTAGGAAAATAACTTTATCTTCTTTAAGCACAGTTCAAGGTTTTATTTATTTTCCTTGGTCACTCAGAGAAGAGTCACAGAAACACTGGGCTCAAGATCTTTTTTATAACAAGGTAGCATTCACAGAATAAAAGCAGGAATTTAAAATCAGCAGATGTTTTATTTTTTGCTTTTAGCAATGCGAAGAAGAAACCAAGGGAAGAATAAGCTATGTGCACAGTGGCCACTCTGAGTCCTCATTTAGGCTGTTTGTGTCTGAGGCTTTCACATCAGTGAGTGACGTTAGAGAAATGCTTAAAGAGACCAGAAGATGTGGCTTGAAAGCAGCACATCCTTAAGGACCACATGCATGCTCAGTTAGTCTTTACAAGTTAAAATAAATGTCTAAAATCTACTTAAGGGAACAAGAATCTAGACCTGTGATTTTAACTGAAGAAGCAGAGATTGGCAGTAGTTTTAATTTTCAGTACTATTGTAAAAATGTGAGATCATTTTATGGTAAGTCCAATGGCAGGGGCAAGATCATGCCATAACGAAATGCTAGTAATGTGTAGAAATTTTGTATGTTGTGTTTATCCACTCCCTTGAATGGGGCAAGGAATTGTGCTTGATGAGAGAGGTAGGAAGAAGGGCAGATGGGATTGGAAAGGTTGTAGGAAATCAGTTTCATTTAAAATAAAAATGACTGACCACCAGAGGGACTCCGAAGTCCATTTACTGATCCCATACTGTGGGCCATAACTCTTAGAGAAGATTCAGAAGATTCAGCCTGAATTGATGTTGCAGGGAGACTGACACAGGAGGATCCTAAGTTCAGTACCAGCCTGAGCAACTTTGTGACTTAGTGAGATGCTGCCTCAAGATTAAAAGGAGTGGAGTAGAGCTGGGATTATAGCAAAGTCTGAAGCTCCTGGTTTTCATCCCCAGCACACGGGTGGGCTGGGGTTAGCTGTGGGGAATACACCATACTCACTGGTTAATGTATCAATAAAATATAGATACAGGTATTAAGATATTGCCATTAATTCAGAAGAAGAAATTCTGTTGCTTAAAACCGAGAGCTTTCAACAGTCTACACTAAGGGTAAAAAATAAGATCCTTGGACTTACTTGTTAAATGACAAAATTGAGCCTGCATTCCCTCTAGCTTTTTAAGACCCTGGCAGACAGGCAGGCACTGGCTTATTTCTCTGGATATTCAGTGTTTCTGTTTAGCCAGAAGGTGTTGCTGTTACATAGCAGGGCTTGGAGGACAAAGTCGTAGGCATGAAATGTGGCCAGCCTGGATAAAGATGTAAACTGTGTAAGTATATAAAATTCAGGCACAAAGATATCCATTATGTGGGGAAAAGAGGCCCTACTGTAATACTCCCCACTATAAATAGTGCAGCAAAATGTAAACATGAAATATTCCCCAGTGATGTTTGCAGCCATATAAACAGTAGCTTTACTTTTCTTTTCATTAACTCTCCTTTCTTAATAAAGGGACTTCTGTACTGTGAAATTTGGGGAAAATAAATTGATCTGTACCTTTTTTTATGTAACAGGGTGTAGTGTACATGGAATAAAAACAGGAATTTAAAATCAGCAGTTTTTATTTTTATTTTTAACAAACACAGCTTTGCTTTACAGAATAAAATCCCATATGTTATAGAAACAAGCGGAATGGATTCAACTGGGAAGACAAACCAACAAAGGATTAAAAGAATCGGGATACTTCTTTTTCAGAAAGTTGGAGTTGGTTCTCCTGAAATTGGCAAACAAGATTTCAGCTGAATAATTCTTTTAAAAATGTCACAGTTATTAAAAATAATAACATAATCAAAAAGAATTTCTTTAGTCTGGTTTGAAATGTAATTTTAATCAGACTCATTCATTTTACTTTCTCAATTCAGACCATGGCAACTAATTCCTTGGTCATCCCTTCCCTCCCTCTTTCCATCCCCCTCTCTTTCTTCCCTTCCTTCCTTCCTTCCTTTCTTTTCTTTTCATTTTTTCTTTCTTTCTCTCTTTCCTTCCGTCTGTCTTTTTCTTCTTTCTTTTTTCTAAAGAAAACGTTTAAACAACTGAAAACAAAATAAACCAAGCGTATTTGCTATGGAATTACTGTTTATCCCAAGTTAACTCAGAAAAGATAAACCAACTTAGAATCAACTAACACACAGATAATATGACCCCTTTTTAGATACTGGGAGTCAACATTCTTCTTTTTCCTTTCCTTCTTTTTTTTTTCTTCCAACGAAGTTGGTAAAATTAGGTAAAGGGAATTTGTAGTGTCCTTTTTACTTTGCCTAGCTTACATTTCACTTGTTCTGAAAATGTAGCCCAGGTGTGGTTTGTTCACAAAGTTTTCTGACTCCTTGGAGGAATCCCTCATCTGTCTGACAGAGGGCCCGGTATCTACTTCCACCAAGGCACTTCCTATGTTATAAGGAGGTGATTGTCTTATTTGTCAGATACTTAGCTTTATGTTTCCAAGGCAAACATTAGATACCTGAAAAATGGAGCTAAAATGAGTTAAGATCATGTAATAAAAAAATTATTCTTTGGCAGTCAGTTTCAAGCTTTCTTCAATCCCCAGTTGAAATATTCTTTATAGACATTGGAGGAAAATTGAGAATTCTGCTTTGTACAACAAACAGACCCCTTTTGCAGGAGAGGGTGGGGACACCTGATAAAGGATGTGGTTGTTAGTGTTGGCTGAATCCTGTGTGGGGATCCAGTGGCTGCCTGAGAGGTGTGTGGATGGCTGGAACGGGGAGGCATCTTTCTGTTTCTGCATCCTTGGAAAACAAAGGGGGCAAGCGTCCTGGCCAATAACCTGAGCTTGAGAGCTCTGGGGATGCCAGGGAGGAGCCTTGGAAGAGTGTAAAAAAATATCCTGCTGGGATAAGCTTACTTGATTTTTATCTAGCTTTGTGAATGACAAGGAAATACTTAATGTTTTAAATTTGATTAAAGAATACTAGACCAAAAATAAAAAAAAAACCCTTTAGAGTTAAAGAAAACTATTATATCAGTGCAATTTTCGATGTTCTTTCCCAAATTCAGAAGTGTAATAGCCAGAGCCAGTGGTATAAGCCTATAATTCCTGTACTCTGGGAGGCTGAGGCAGGAAAATCTCAAGTTTTCCAACCTAGCCAGGCAACTTAGCAACTTAGTGAGACCCTATTTCAAAATCTAAAATACCAGAATGGGTTGAGGTTATAGCTAGTGTTTAGGCCCTGAGCTCAGTTTTCAGTACCACAGAGAGAGAGAGAGAGTGGATGTGGGGAGAAGTCGGAGATGTCACTAATTGTTATAAATATTTTCCCTTCTCTGCTTTTTCCTCTGACCTGGCTCCATATGAGCACATTCCCTCCACTCTCACTTCTGATACCCATAGGAAGATTCCAGAGGAAGCTCTGGTCTGATTACTGAGTCACAAAGCTTTGTAACTGGACCTTTTCTCTCTTCTTTGAAGCCAGAAGCTAGTCTGTCCTGTGGAAGCTTTCACTGACCTCAAAAGAAACTCAACGGTAGATCTGTTTATCTTTGGAAAGCAGTGAGTTGCTTATCCTAAGGTTATTTCTTAACGTTTCTATGCCCTTAAAATGTCTATTGTTTATGTGTATTCGTGGTGAACCAGGCAACTTAGTGACAAAACAACAATGACTCCCCTAAAGTGGCAACTGGATCCATAGATCAAAGCAGCAGCCAATGGAGCACCTTTTCCCTGTATGAGAGATGATAATACGAGGCTAAATCTATACAATATCCAGTGGCATCAAAGACAAGTACCACAGGACCTCACTCAAATGAAAAGTCCGATCTTAAGGAAGTTCACAGGAGAACGGTGGTTCTCAGAAGCTGGAGAGGACAGGGAAGAGGGGAGAATGGAGGAGGCATGGCCGATGTGTCCCAACCTTCAGGAGACAGGACTAAGATGTTCTGGAGGCGACTGCACAGGAGACAGCCATAATAAAGTTTTGTCTATTTTTAAGAGTTAGAAGAAAGGAATTTGAAAGTCTCATCGTGAAGAAACGCCAGGCATGGTGGTACATGCCTATCACTGCATCACTCAGAGGCTGCGGCAGAAGGTTTGCTGTGAGTTTGAGGCCAGCTGGGGCTACCTAGTGAATTCAGGGCCAGCCAGGACTATAGAGTGAGACTGTGATAAAAAAAGAAAGAGAGAAAAAGAAATAATGAGTATTTGAAGAGGAAGAGATATTTAACCGGATGCAAACGTTATGCAGTGTATACATCACACAGTATCTCACTATTACGTACGATTTTACATTTTTACATAGCAGTTAAAATAAATTTTAAAAGCCTAATAGAATGTAAGGCAAAAGCTACTGTGGAGTTGACTGTGGACTGTGTCACCCCTTCTAGTCCATTGAGATTTGAATACAATCTCTAGTTTGGTGCCCTGGGAAATCAGGTCCCTCTGGAAGTGCGTAAATGAAAGTTTGTGCTTCTTTTGGTCACTGAGTATCAGTATTTGGGTGCAGAGGAGGGGACAGAAAACAATCTACCACTTACAACAACTCACATAATGCACACCCTGCGCTCACACACTTGCCCATTTTTTGTTGCCTGACCTCAGGACAGAGGGCCGATCTGAGTTCACTACTAAGTCCCACATTCAGAGGGTGCAGGCAGGGACACACTGATGGCCTTATAAGGAATAAAAGCGAGGATGCTCAAGTTTTAAAAGAGAATATACTGTAAGCTGTTACTTCCTCATTGCTTTTGCTGGAGCGTTTTGTTTATTTGTCACCCCTCTCCAAACAAAACACAATCCAAGCCAGAGGGGGTGAGGATAGAAATCTTGTACAAACAGTTCAGCATCTTCTGCCCTTCAACAGGACAAAAGCAATCCAGACCTTCATGCCAAAGTCAGTGCTAACGTTTACCTCAAGTGACCCAATGAGGACTTGATTAGTGCAGCAGAGACAGATGATAAGATTTGATGAAGGATGGAACATCCAACAGTTTGTGCAAGGCATCATGGGGAAGAGCTCAAGATGTGTAAATTGAACTTTGATCATATGATTAAAAGTTATCACACAAAAGAGGACTAAGTTTGAGAGATATGTTTTGCCACATGATGAGTGTGCTACATAATATATTGTATTCTTTGTGTGTATGTATGTGTGTGTGTGTGGGGGGGGGTGGGAGGGATTTGGGATCCAGCTCAAGACCTTCACAATAAACTCTGTCCCCAGCCCTTTTGTATTTTTGATTTGAGACAGGGTCTCTGAGTTATCATGTTGCCTTGTTTGAGCTTGAACTTATGATCCTCCTGCCTCAGCCTCCCAGAGAGCTGAAATTACAAGCTTGTGACACCTGGCTCAGCTTATATTGTATTCTTGAAAAATACTGAGAGAATAGATGCAAAGTGTTCTTGATGCCCAAATACTAACCCTATGAGGCTATGCACATGCTAATTAGCTTGATTTAGGCATCCCACAGTGGATAGACCCTTCAAACCCTTGTGTTGTTTGTGATAAATACATGCAATTTCACCTGTCACTTAAAAAGTTAAAATCAGCGATTCATTTCCTTTCCTCTGTCTTCTTTCTTCAGTCATGTCATGGAAGATAGCCATGATGTGCAAACACTTGAGTATAAAATCCTCATCCCAGGTCAGATGATCTATCAGGGCAAGACCATCAACATGCATATACTACACACTTTGGGTGCAATCAGTACTTATTCCAGTTGTAAGAGCTGATTATGATGGATGCTGTTAAACAGTGACTTCTGAAACCCATAGACTTTTGCATAGACTTTTTTAAAAAAAAAATCAGATTTGTGGAGTGAAATGATCTTTGGAAGGAAGGTCACTGTGTGAATGCGGCTCATACAGCCATGGCTATCCTGGCTATCCCTTGTGTTTTCTTGAGAAGTAGCACAGACTTTCCTGGACTCATAGTTCCCTTTGAACTCCATAGTCTAAATGGACTGTGCAGACTTTCTGTAGGCCATGGAATTTGATTAGTCAGTTTCTGCTTGGTCATGTGAGTGGGAAATATTGATTATGCAGATTATTATTATTATCTCTCAACAGCTTAATCCAGAGAGTCTAGAAGCCTGGGCCCAAGTAGCTACCAGAAGAGGAGAATTCTTTGACATTTTTATTTTTAATACATGAGAATTGTGCTATTGTATATCTATTGGTAGTTTAGTATCTGTTATATATCTGTTGACAGTTCAGTGTTTTTAGGTAGACAATTTAATCTTATGTAAATTGCTGGCGGGTAGTGGGCTCAGGCTGTGACATAGCTTGGTGCATTGGTGGCCACAGGTGTAACACAGGATTAGTTGGTCTATCCATGAATACTTGGCCCAGACCTGGACAAAGTCTTCCAGTGAACCCTGGTTTTCACATCATGAAGAGATGAAATAACCCAGTTTTTCTCAGATCTTTCTTGTTTTTGAACTACGCTTTCATTTCTGTGAAGTTCTGATGCATGGTTGTTCTTGGGTTTTCCCCAAACTGCCCTGTCTCCATTTTTGCATACATATTTCCATACAATAACCTTTCTTACCATTGAGTCTCTTACCTAACATGAGAAAAGAATTCATTTGGTGGAGCATCAGAGAGAACAGCATGAATGTTAGAGGAGTGATGTTGGAATAAACAGTGAATATAATCTGCTTTAATATTGGTAGGCCCAATAATATTAAATACGTATTGAGCCCTCCTTTTTATAAATCAGTTCACTGAAAGGTCTGAATCTTGTGCCTCCAGATGGATAGTGATTCTTTATGAGAATTTCAGAGTGTGGAATATTTATGAGAGCAAGACTTGGATTAATTTCTAAGGGTAAAAGAGATAAGTTGCCCAGGCTTAGAAGATCCATATACTGAGGTGACAAGATTAGGGGAAATCTGTCATCATGGTCTAATGGCATCAAAATGACCTTTGAGGTAGAGCGGCCCAGTTATGGCATCTGCCACTTTCTGGCTATGCCATCTCATTACTTTGGGCAAGTCCCTAAGACATCCTACATCTTGGTGATTCATTTGTAAAACTGATGTTATGATACTTTACCCAAAAATCTAACGCGAAAACCAAATGAAATCATGGAATAGTTACAAAAAATAATGAATATTTAAATAAAAATGTATTGCAGCAAAGGACACTTCTCATGACTATCTCTCCAAGTACCCATCCCTCACTTCAAACACACTTACTCCATTGTTCTTGCCACTTTCTGAAGCAGTCCTGGAAATGCTCTTTCAGTGAGTATCTTTAATTGTGCTGTTGTGGCTGCCTTGATGTCCTGAATCAATTCAAAGTTTCTTTTTCATGATCATTTTTACTTCAGAGAAGAGCCCAAAGTTGTATGGTGCCAGATCTAATGAATAAAGTGGATGGGGACTCACTGTCACATTTTTATTTGACAAAAATTTCCATAAACAATTGATCGGCAAGGGCTCATCAAGAACTATATTAAATGTTTAAATTTTTAAAAATTACAGTAAAAGGCAAATTGTCATTAGTGGCCCTTAAAATACTCAAAATACTCCTACTTGCTTCAAACATTGTTATCTCATTGTTCATGGCAATGTGTCTTTTACTGTAATAAATTGTTAAAAATGTAAACATGCACTATATTTTTTGGGCACCCCTGTAAGTGTCTTAAAGTACAGTATGGCATATAGTAGCCAGTCTGTTTCCAGCAATCTTCATGATGTGCTCACTACATCAAGTCTGGACTGCCTTGCTGAGATCATGACTAGTTCTGCCCACCAGTTGGGTGTCATGGAGAATTACGGTTTTGGTTCTTTCTTTTCCTGTAATTAGATTTAGGGGTTCATGGGCTGCTTCAGGAATAGGTAGGGGAAAGATTTCAAACTCAGATAACATCCTTGACTTGGCCAGACCCTACCAAAGCATCATTGGCCCAGGACTATCTCTCACCCAAGAATCAGAACAAAGGTGTCTGTCGGTGATGTGGTTACTTTAGCCTCTCAATGGCATCTACAGATATATAGCACTTGTTGGGCTTCCTGTCCTGTCTCTGGCCCAGGTATGTCTCTTAAACTCCCAAGAATCCCAGGATGGCTATACTGAACTCTGGGAATTTCTCAAAATGTTAATTCAGTGACTGATGAAAGCACCACACACTGTTGGCTTCCAGTTCCCTGCCTGGGCCCTCCAGGGGCTGAACTATTTCAGTCCCCTCATCAGATCTGGATCTCAGGGAGGCCGTGCTTTTGTCACAAGCCAGCCTCTGGGGAGTGGTATTTCTGGCTTTAGGTCAGTGTGTGACAAAAACCATAAACTCCAGCAGAATGTGGTGGCAAATGAGGGTGCTCTAGGGGGCTGTTCCTGCAGCCTGCACTCAAGGCTACGGTCTCTAAACATGAAAAACTCATCCCGAATTAGCTGTGTTCTTATAATCTAGGGAAGGCCTTTAAAAAATGTTGGAACAAGTAGTGTCCCAAATTGGTTCCGTAATTAAGGTAGGCAGAGCTGGGCTTCAGGGGTCCCTCCCGTCTGTTTCAGGGGACGCTGTGAGTGAACAGATAATTGTGTAGAGTAGCTGCAGGGCCATTAGAGGAGCTTAATCTACACAGAAAGCCGTGGATATTAGGTGCTTCTGGGACATCACTTCTACGGTAATGTCTCATCTGCAGATATTACCCCAAATGTGCACTTTTCCCCATTATATTTTATTTTTTTTAAAGCCAGGGAGTTTGCATTTGGGTACAATTTTGAAACAGGATGAATAGGTACCCAAAAGATACTTCGATAGCTATGAAAGGTAAAAACATAATGAGAAAACTCATAAAGATTTCAAGGATACGATCCTCATGACCTGTTATACTCATGTATAGGGTGGAGCAGCTGTGCCAGGATGGCTCCAGAGAGGGGACATAGTATCGTGTTTAGAGTCAACCATGGGGCCAGACACTGCCAGAGACGCTTATCTTTGCTAAGACAGGAGAACAGAAGTTTCAGAATTCAAATGAGTCTGGGAGCTTTGTTTTCCCCAAGGTTTTTGGTGGAAAACAGTTTAAAAATGAGAGGATGGTTAGGAGAAAAACACTGAGGACATCTATAGGATGTCCCAAAAGTTTGTTAATTTTTTTCTGTGTATGGTGGCTTTGGGTACTTTGTGCAATGAGTACAGTGCTTGCATGATTTTTCTCATAGTGTATAGTTTCATTTCAAATGTTATGACAGGTTAATCCTGAGCAAATAAATTTTATATTTTTTTATTTTATACTTTTAAATTATATATATATATATATATATATATATATATATATATATATATATATACATACATACATACATACATATACCTTTGAGCCATGTATTTCTTCTGGTCACTTGGCCTCCAACCTGTATTGGCTAAAAATATCTCTTCCTGATTTGTAGTATGTGTGCTCATAGTGAGAATTAATTCTCAAATGACTGAAGAGTACAATCAAGTCACCACAAGCTTGGAGTGGGTGAATGAGAAAAAGAACCAAAAATCTGGGCTCTGCCACTTTAAATAGTAAAGGGGTTATGATTATTATTATTGTTTTAGTGCCTGCCCATGTTCAAGCCCACACACACACATGCACATACACATGTCTTTATAATCTAATCTGTTACATCACAGACCACAGAGAAAGACTTGGTGAAAAAAACCTCTTTCCAGACTGCCACCGCCTTTATAAGAGTCCTTTTTAACATGCCGTGAGATGGGCTTAGTAAAGCAAAGGGCATCATCATTTATTGTTTTAAGATCATCGATTCAATAAATTAACAATAATTTCCGTGAAGGGTAGAAACCCTCATGCCATAAAAGTTTATTTATCCTTTTTTGAACTAGTGTTGATTAGCATATTCAGATGGTCCCAGCCTTCTACTTTCCATCTTTGTTGGAGCAGTGCTCTTCCTTGGGCCAGAGACATAAAATAAACATTTGACCAGGAGTGACAATGGCTCCTTTAAAACCTAGAAAACACTTGATTTCTTTTTTTTTCTACACAAGATAGGAAAAATTTAGATAGAACTTTTCATTCTTGCAGTGTCCATATTGGACACTGCTTTCTAACATATTTTAAGGAGAGAGTTTTAAGAGGTGATCCCAGTTGTCTGGAGTCTGGAGAGGATATGAGCGGTGATATTTATATCCCATCCCACAATCAAACCTGTGGCTTTGCTGGTTTTGTTTGGATTGAACATATGATTGTGGATTGCATTTCCAAGCAAGATGGAGTTTGTCCCTCACACATGTGTCATTCTGGCGCTTCTGTTTCTGCATTGGCTACTGAATTCTCAAAGTAACTTGTGAATTTATAGCAAATCTGCAGGGATTGCAAGTGCAAACCCATTCTTGGCAACTTAGCAAGACCTTGTGTCAAGACCAAAAATAAAAATGGGCTGGGGATGTTGCTCAGTGTAAAGACCCTGGGCTTGATCCCCAAGACCACAAAAACAGAGGCAAAAACAAAGCAACGGGCATGCCAGGCCTACATGTGTGTTGCCTGCCTCCAGGACCAGTCCCTTTTTGGAGCACACCAATCCAAGAGGGTCGTCTTTTGCTTTCACATCTGTTCTCACACCCTTTCCCTCCTCTCTTTAACATCTGGGTAACATGTTTTGTTTTTTGAGCTTCAGAGCTACATTTCCTAAAGTGATTTCTTTTCTACCACTGAGAAATCTCCACACTCAAATACGATGTTTAGAACCAGGCATTTGCAGTAATTAATAAAATGAAAGGAACGAAAAGACAATAACACTCTTAGTCACCAAAAGCTTCTGATTTACATAGGCTTTCAATGATTCTTGGTGTTAAATTGTTTCTCAGAATGCAACTCAGGAATTTGAAGTTGTCAGATTAACTGCTGTATTTACTGGCCTGTTTGATTAGGTGAGCATAGTTTATATTCCCTCTTGGAGACCTAAATAGCAACCATTTCCTACCCAAACAGTGCGCAGAACAAAGGCCCCATTCACAGGCCAGCAGGCATTGCTCTATGGGCCTTTGTATCTGAGACAACGTGGTTACTAAGCACCTCAGAAAGGAAAAGGGGCAACTAATTTTTTAAATGTACATGTAAGAGGCACAAAAAGAATCACGTTACATACCAAGCAAATATATTCCATCAAGAATAAATGGATTTTGTTTTTGTACTGCTGCCCTTCTTTCCAAGGCTGAAATTAAAAAAAAAAATGGCTGTGGTCATTTTTGAAGGACATCATATGACAGAAAAACAATATTGGCAGGCAAACAGTCTTGGAATTGATTCACTTCTTTTCTTTTTCTTTCTTTTCTTTTCTTTTCTTTCTTTCTTTCTTTCTTTCTTTCTTTCTTTCTTTCTTTCTTTTTTTTTTGAGAACCTTCCATAGGGAAGGCTCTACCCCAGGTATTGGGGCCATGAGGCAGACTAAGCCCTCTCCCTCCTCTGCTCCCCTGTGCAGAAACCCACTTTTTGGAGTGTGAATGACATCATGACATTGGCAATTTCTGTGGCCACAGTGGATTCCAGAGGAGGGACAGCCCTTTGGAGATGATACCTAAACTGAATCCTAAAGCCAAGAGTTGGTGATGGAGTTGCCCTAGTGTAACTATACCTGTGAAGCCTGAGAAACACAGGGACTGAGAGAAGCCACAGAGGCTCCTGATCCTCAAGTTAGGACTGAAATGGGGAGAGAAATGAGACACTGAGCTTGGCTTTTGCGGGGTTTTGAGAGGCAGTGTAGCAGGAGAAAAGAAATGGGGAGAAACCAGAACAAGGGTAACCATTCTTTTAAAAATTGTACTTTTAATCAGATATGGTGACATAGGTGCAGGCCCTCTGAGAGACTGAGGCAGGAGGATTTCAAGTTTGAGCTCAGCCTGAGCAACTTAGCAAGACCGTGTCTCAAAACTAAAACTAAAAAATTGATCAGGGATGTAACTCAGTGCAAAGGCCCCAGATTCAGTCTCTCGTACTGCAGAAGTAAGTAGCAACATCAGACACAAAGTTATCTAAGGGTCTGATTTCTTCTATTTTCCCTTCCAGGCAACTTAAAAGCTCCAAATAATCTCCAAAGATACAATTAGCCTGTAGATTGGGCATGTCCCTTTCTCCTGTAAATTAGCTCCATGCTTTTCTTCAGATACTAAAGCTTCATGGATTTCACAGACTTCCATCCCAAACTAAGCTGCACTAATAAGTGGGTACTGTGTATTCACATGCAAACACACACAAGTGCTTTCTGTTCTAACCTAGCCTACTAACAGATGATGTCACTGACACTAGGCACACTTGTCCTGGGCCATCCGTTTCCCAAACACTCCAAGATGGGACCCCTTGGGACCACGCCCCGGCCCAGGCCATAACATGCCTTTCACTTGAGTGCCACACTCTTTTTGGGGGCCTACACTTATGATTGTGCTTGGCAAATCTGCCTGTGTCTTTCACCAGAACATTCTAACATAGTTTTCTGTGACAAAGTTGGTAAATATACTCTGCAGGAGAGGAGTAAGTGTCCTTCATCTCCTCTTTTGGGGGACCTTACTGAACTCTGTCTGGGGACAATAGGGAACAGAGAAAACTGGCTGGTCTGCACATGTCAAACTCCAAAGTGAGCAATTGGTCAGCTGCACACTGGGGGCCCTAAACCTATCTCATTAGATTTGTTGTATATGTCTCAGCTTTTCCTCCCTTTGTTGTCTGTGCTGTTTGAATCCACTACATACATGCCAATATTTTGCTTTCCTTGGAGACCAAGTGCATCATGCATTAGAAGAGGTCATTTCTCACCCACAGAAACATACCACTTACCTTATAGAAGTGTTTCCTAGGGATAAATATAGGGTAACCTCAGCTCCTTAGGGTCTGGAACATTTAGAGAAACTGAAAGCGTCCCCAGGGTGATGGATTCAATAAGAAATTACACAGTGAAATTTTCAAAACTAAACCACATCCTGGCCTCTCCTGTCTTAGTTGCTATATTCTGAAGTTATGTTTCTATTACAGTGTATTCAGAGGAAGAAGATTGCTATGATGTAGATCTAGAATGTCTCCCAGAAAGCGCATGTGTTTGGAGGATGACTGGATCATGGGGGCACTGTACTCATTGGTGGATTCATCCATGCATGAGTTCATGGCTGAATATCCTGTTAGGAGGTGGGGCCTCACTGGAGGTGTGTCACTGGAAGTGTGACCCAAGACGATGTGTTCTTCCACCCCTCTCCTTTCTTCTTTCTTTGTGTCCTGGCTTCTGTGCATCTTTCTTCCACCAGCCCTTTCTGCCTTGGAGTCAGCTGAGCATGAACTAAAACTATGAGCCAAAATAAATCTCTCCTCCTATAAGTTTTTGGTGTTGGGTATTTTGTTCTAGTAATGGAAAAGTGGCCAATACCAGTATATTTGGACAAGCCAAGTTCCATTATAGGTATGTGCATAGGAGAAGGAAAATGGTTATCTTCTGATCCCATACCAAATACTTCAGCTAGTCTGGTGAATTAGCCCTGGGTATATTGAGATTCCCAAGTTTCTAACCACTCTGTTGGGATCATGGTTCGTCAGTGTGGTAAGTCTATGAGCTGGAAGGAGGAGATTAAGTATTCACTGAGTCTGGACAGTTTATCTGGATCCCATCACTGTTATCACTTCTCTCAAGACAAGACCATGTTGAGTGCCTGCTAAGTCTACAGATTGTGGGGTAGGTCCCCATCAAACTTGGTTATTGTGAGTTTGATTTGGGGCTCAGGAATCTGTTTTAGCCAAATGCTTCAGGTATTCCTGAACTTCAAAGAACATTGGGAAACATTGTGATAATGAGTTTTTAAATAGAGTCCAACAGCATTGTTCAGCTTACTGTGTATTATTAATTGTTAAACGGAGCACCACAAACAGGTCTTACTGAGCATCAGAATAATGAGGAAATAGCTGGGCTTGCCCATTCTCTAATTCTCAGCTGCTTCAGTAGAAGGAATGACAGCAGTGTAAAAAGTAATAGTGCCAAATTTTTTATGGGGTCTCTCTTAAATCAGGACTACCAATTAGGCTGGGATAAAAACAATGGTAGATTGGGTTATAATACTTTCCTTTCACTGAAAAGTGAAGTAAATTCGTTATTGGCACTTAAGTTAAAAAATAAAACTTCTGTTTCTTCCAAATATACTTTATTGCTTGCTCAGGGCAATAAAAGTTACTGTTTGGGTTGTTGCCCCTGCTTTGTGATCTCCCTCATCCATGCCATCCCTTTGTGAAGCCACTATAACTCTCTTAACACAAAAACATGGTTTCCTCGGATGGTTTATAAGCTACTTTTGTGGTAACAGAGTCTCCCCCACCCAAGTCTCCATACACATACATACATATACATACATACATACATACATACATATATATATGTATATATATGTATACACACACGAGTTAAGAGCAGCTATGTTTCAATCGCGGCTAGAGAGGGGTAAAAAGTAGGGGAAGGGATTGCCCACAGGGTTCTTCCAGCTCCGACCAGCACCAAGCGGCTAAGTTAGCAGCTTCCTAGTTTACCTGCTTCATTATGGTGCAAGAGGAGAGTTCAAAGCACTCGGGCAAAGTAGTCATGTGTGCAGAACAAGGCTTTGGCAACACCTGAAAACCTCCCAAAGAACAGGAAGAAGAAAATGTGAAAACCTTTACTAGAGCTTTTCCTCCAAGATGGCAACCTTGGTTCATCTGGTCAATGCAGGGCCTGCCCCATACTAGGTACTCAGGAAAGGTTTGCTGTAGGATCTTTTCATAGTTTGTGGTTGGGGAATTTATGGAAGCCCATATATGTATTGTTTTCTGGTACTAGGGATTGAACCCAGGGCCTTCATACTTAGCTATATTCCCAGTCCATTTAAATTTTTTTTTTTTTAACACAGGGTCTTACTAAGTCTTTTAAGTTTCCCAATCTGGGGTCAAACTTGTGATCCTCCTACCTTAACCTCCAGAGTTCTAGGATTAAAGGAGTGGACCACGGTTACTGTTCCCAGCTTAACTATATATATATATATATATATATATATATATATATATATATATATATATATAATTTTTATTTTTTTTTTGAGACAGGGTTTTACCTTGTAGTGTAGGCTGGTTCTGAACACACTGTGTAGTCCAGACTGGCCTCAGACTCATAGCGATTTTTGTGCCTCAGCCTTTCAAGTGCTGGAATTATAGGCATGTGCCACCACACTGAGCTTATGTGGTACTGGGGATTCAAATTCAGGGCCTTGTTCTTGCTAGCCAAGCACTCTAACTTTTGTGCTATATCTTCAGTTTGCTAGCTCATATTCTTTCTTGAATAATGAAGATTATTTTAATAAAATACCTGGGATCTATGGGTATAAGAGGAAGAGAATGTGTCAGCCCAAATGATGAAGTGCACAGGCCATTTTGGAACAATGTCACCCACTTGTGGTGACATCCTGACTGTGTGTGGGCTGCCTCTAGCCTGTAGCAGGATGGACAGGAATTAGACTGTCTCTGCTAAGCATGTTTTGCACAGCACTGTCTTCAGGTAGGCATTCATCCCAAGCTGCAGTTGTAGCACCTGGAGACGTGGTTGTGATCTGTCATAGTTCTAAATTATTAATTCTGTGGCAAGTGGCCACCCTTTCCCCACTGGTTTCTCTGGATAGATGTACAATTTGTTTAGATGACAGGAAGTACGTTTAGTGTATATTGTGATTTTATTTGCAATGCCACTCAGAGTGGAAAAATATACCACGCTTTTTTTGGTAAGCAAATGGGCTTTTCACGGTGGACAGAGAATACTATTAAATGGAGGAAACACAATACCCTGTTCGAAGCAAGATCAAATGCCTGCAAAAGTGTCTGATTTATACTCCCCCATGTGCCAGAGCCCAGCTTGGCACATAGCAGCAGCTCAAGACTTTAAATCCAGTCATAGTTTCCACCTTGGTTGACTTCATCCCTATTAAAATTGAATAAATGGAATTCCACATCATAAGATAGATAGGAATTATAGGAAATTAAAAGACATATAGCACTCAGCACACTAAATAAGTGTGACTGAACTGGCAAAATCACTGTGGGGCAACTTCTTGGATGTTTTTGTGTTGAAAAGACTTTGTTAGCTTGAGAGTGGAAAGAAAGCATTGCTGTGGGGCCATGAAGTAGACTGTAAGCTGTGCACACTCTGAACTTTGTCTTTTGAAAATGTGTGGCAGTGTTAAGTTCCAGCAGAGGTGTGACTGAGTTTGTGGTTCATCCTCTAGACCTACTGTCTGAATTTCTCAGTTAAGTTCCTTGGTTGTAGTCTAGTGGCAGTGTTGGGTACTATGCTGAAATCTAGTGGTCTACAGCTGACACTCCAGTGAGTTGAGGGCGAGTGCAGTCTGAGAGGTTACAAGGAATCTTGTTAAGTAGACTCTGTAACTAACTTCTGATGGCATACTCTGTGGATACCTAAAATGTCACCATCCCTCATAGGCCAAGATATTGTTATAGGAACTAGTGTTTGTTAGTTGGTTTATATGGAAATTACATAGCAGAGACAAATCTGTGATCATCTAAAGTAAAAGAGAGGCATACTGTGTTCTAGAGAAAACTTTCTTCTCAATTTCACTTAGTCACTTTCTCATCACGGGACCTAATTCCCAACACTCACAAGCTAAGTGAGAAAAGGCTTATTTTAACTATAGGCATCTTGTCCATGTGCGGCTGGCTGGCAATGGCAGAAGGGCCTGGCAGAAGGCCTAGTGGGAGAAAGGTTGTCTCCTGCATGGTACAACAGGGAGCAGAGAACAAGAGAAAGCTGGGGACAAGATTATATACCATTTCGTGTGATACCTCCAGCAACCCATCCCTCCAACCAGACCCCTCCTCCTCCCAGCACAGAATGTCATTAGTGGATGAATCTACTTGATCTAGTTAACCCCCATGATCCACTCACCTTCCAAATACACGAGGCTTTTAGGGGACATTCCAGATTCAAATCTTAACATTCACTTTTTGGCTAACCCTTGACCTTCTGTCTCTGGTTTCTGTGTGAGAGGAAACCCTATATGTTTCCTTAATGAACAAACATACAGCCAGCCCTGCCTGCCACGCGTGTTGCCCAAAAGTCTCCTGTGGATGAGAGATGGAAGAACTGTGTGCTCATTCTGCTGAATTCTTTTTACAATTGCATGTGTGGCACTCAATGGCTGCGGTGCTGAGATTTGCGCACTTTTTAAAAAGAGCCCAGTGAGCTAGGCTTCCCTTAGGGAAGATAACTGCAGGAAAAATGGAGGTTCTGAGAGAGCGGGAGTACAAATCCATTGCAGGTGAGCTAGCACAATTTAGTCACATAATATACATTATAATTCTTCCCCAGGAAATCATGTTTGCTTTGAGTCTGCTACCGGAGAGGCCCTGAGGAGACCAGAGTGGCTTACCGTAGCTTCTAGTGCCTACAGCTGGTGTGGGCTAGTTTCTGTCCACACATAATCAGTAAAGGAGGTGGCTCCAGTGCCTCCAGAGAGTTCTGGGAAGAGAGATGTACAGGTGGGAATTTTTAAGTCTTGGCGTACTGATAAGATTGCAGCCTGGCTTCAAAGCATGCTAAGAAAAATTGACCTGCCTTCACTGCCAGCATTCCTTTGAAACCCCTAATCTGTTGCTAAAACAGAGCAAACGAAGTTCTCTTTTGTGGACTTGAGTAAACACATTCCTCATCACCATCAAAGATTGTGACCAGAAGAAAGAAGGCCTTGCCCTTGGGATTCAAGAGTCCTTGACCAGTACTCTGTGCAAAGCTGTGGCTACAGTCATTTTTCCAAGAACAGTCCAAGCCAAATACTTCTGGTAATCACTTGTAAAGTGTGATGAAGCAGGAGAAAAGGTGCAGGTGGTTCATGGGGGGCCTGACTGTGGGTGCAACACCTCACCAATAGCCACATTTGCTCTCCTGGGCAACCTGCTTATGGAAAGAACTCATTATATTGGAAAGATGCACATTCTGTGTGTAGACAGTGACACTGAAGCCAAGTGAAGCTATGGCCCTGACCTTGTCAGTATAATTAGTCAGAAGAGGAGCCGAGGGTAGAGGACATGCAGGATTGAGCTTGCACTAAACCAGCTGCAGAATCTGCTGCTTTTGAGTTGGTGTGCAGGGAACCCAGGGAAATCCTAGAAGTTGGAGAGGGGATTGCATGTCTTCTGTGAGAGCATGGCCCTTCCATGGATCCAAGTTACTATCACTGTTAATCTTTCCAAATGTCTCAATAGGAAAAATGGTCCAGACAGTCATGTTAGTGGCCTCTGTGATTCTCGTAAAAATGAAAAGCTATTTGAAAATAGGTTGACGATGGAGTTCAGCTGCTTAGGGCTCCCCAGAGAAGCAGAGTCAATAGGACAAAGATCAAAATAGGGAGATTTATTTTGAGAAATTGGCTCATGTAATTTGGGGGTTTGGTGGTACCAAATCTGCACTGTATTATAGACCATCACACTCAGGGAAGAACTGATGCCCTAGCTCTAAGCCCAAAGACTGCCTCCTGATAGAATCTCTTCCTCTTCTTCTCATCATTTTCTGGACAGCATACATGTTGACAAACACTCTGCCACTAAGCGACATCTCCAACCTCCAGAATTCTCTTTTCTTTTTCTATTACTAACACCTTCAACTGATTAGATGTGGCCCACTAACATTATGGATGGTAATCTCTTTCCCTCCTTTTTAGAATGTTAATCTCATGTACAAAACTGCTTTCCCTACAACATCTAAGTTAATGTTTGACCAAATATGTGGGCATCATGGCCCAGCCAAATTATCACATAAAGCTAACTCATCACAGGGGTTGGAAACAGGGTAATGGAAACAGGATGGACAATTTCCTGGTAATGCCCTGAAAACACCCATTTCCCTGAAAATAGACGTTTTTGAGTATAGTCTATGTGCCAGGCTCTGTGCTACTCTCTAGGAATATAATGATGGATGTGATAGTGTTAGTTTATTTTGTGTGCAAACTGGAGCATCTATTCTGTTGAAGGAGACAGATAAGGTAAACAGTCAAATCAGCAAAACATTAGAGTGCTCGAGACTCAGTCATGGGCAACCAGTCACAGGACATTGGCAAATACATCCCCCCCAGGGCAGCAGGTCCACTTTTTTCAGTAATTAGGATGAGAAGTTGTCTAAAAGTCATGTAGAATAAATTTCATGCTAAAAGAAAGTAATATGATAGGAAAATAGAAAGCTAGGAACCTACCATCGGAGCCCCATCATGTCATCTTGTGTGGCACATAGACAAACATATACACCCATCACACATTTGGCCCCCAATCTAATGCAAGTATGCCTTCTCCACACTCCAGCAGGTGAGTACAAGTGCTCAAGTAAACATTCAACACATGACCAACAGAAGTCTGCAGCAGGCACGTGAAGACTGGCAGAGTTTGTGAATGTCTTGAGTATCATAGATCGCAATGTGAAGTTTGAAGGTTATTCTTGAAACTGACCCCACACGTAGAGGAATGTGCATCCTTGTATGTGTTATCTCTCTATTGTTTTTACATGAAAAGGTGCTTGTTACCACAGCCACTGCCCCACTGGGTATGAGTGCGGGTAACTGCACACATATGAATGCTTTTCTTCTCTTATATACAGACACATATTTACATGCAGGAATTGACTTCTGCCGTGTTAATGCTAATCAAGGGATGGATGTTTTTGAAAGTGTTCTGTGTGCCAACCTTCAGGAATGTAGTAATGAATGTGATAGTTGTGGTTTAGCTTATGTGTAGACTGGAGCCTGTAGTCTGTTGAAGGAGACAGATACCAAAGGCACACAGGCAAATCAGTAAGATGGTTTTAATTAGTCTAGAGTTAAGAGTAATGTAGAGTTAATTAGTGTAAAGTTGAGAGGGCTTAAAGTAGAAAAAGAAAAGACCTTTTTCTCTTTTTTTTTTTTTTTTTTTGAGACAGAATCTTGCTCTATAGTCCAGGCCAGTCCTCAGCTTACTATGTAGCCCAGGCTGGCCTTGAGCTCATGGCAATCCTCCTGCCTCAGCTTCTCAAAGTACTGACATTACAGTTGTGTCACACCATGCCTCGCTGATTTTTATGTGGTGCTAGGAAATTGAGCCCAGATCCTCAGTGACACTGGGCAAACACTTTAATTCCTGCAATATATTCCACAGCCTGAGTGATCTATTTTAAATAGAGGGGTAAGGAAGAAAAATTGCTAAGAAGTTGATACCTATCCTGAAGTTTAGAAGATAAGGGAATTTCAGAAAGAGAAAAACTCATTTGAAGTAATTTGAAGTCTGAGAAAAGGATTTGGTGTATTTTTGTTTCTGCCTTGGGCCTGATGTGGCAAGGGGTAAGGATAGAAGAGGCAGTGCTAACCAACCTAAGTACTTGTCTGGCATGTACAAGGAACTGTTTTGATTCTCTAGCACCACATAAAAATTAGCCAGGTGTGGCAGTTCATGCCCGTAATCGCAGCATTAGGAAGGCTGAGGCAGGAGGATTGCTGTGAGTTTGAGGCCAGCATAGGTTATATAGTGAGTTTAGGACCACCTGAATTAGAGAGAAACCCTGTCTCAAACAAAACAAAACAAAACAAACAACAACTACAAAAACCAAACTGAAACTCAAACAGTCTGATTAAAATTTATTTTTAGGTAGATGTGACTCAGTGGGGCACAGGGGAGTGTGAGCCGTGGAGTGAATGTGGTGTTACTGACTGAGAAGATGACTTGGTCGTGAGGTGGGAGCAATTGAGGAAATCGGGAATTCCATTTTGAACTAGTTACCTTTGAAATGTCTGTAAGTGTATGGGTTGGAGTTCTCTAAGGGACAAGAAGAGAAAAATATGTAAATTGATGCAAGGAGATTTATTAAATGGGCTCACAGGATTCAAAATGGGAGAGTCTAATGGTCATTTGCATGGGGTAGTGCCTGAAGATCCTGAAGCTTTCAGACAAGAAGATGGAAACTATGACACAGAACAGATTAAGGACACAGCACTGGCCCAAGGTCAAAGTCCTGAAAGCTTGCTGAAGGGTCTCCAGTGAACCTGTGGTGGAAACAGTGCACACGGATGATGGGAAAGGCTGATGCTGTTCCAGAAAAAAGGAGCACTTCCTTCTTTTTTTCCTTTTTATTCTGTTCACGTTACAAGTCCAGATTAGGCTCACTCATATCTAGGGTAGATCTTCTTTCATTACTTTGATGGCCTAAACATGAGATGGCACACTAAGACCTGTGCCTCACTCTCTAGATGTTTCTGGATTCATTCGGGTTGTCCAAGCATGATTAACGGACACAGTCAAATATACAAACCGGCAGAGTTGTATATAAAGAAGCTTGGAAGAGAGGTCTGGATTGGAGATATATGTCATGAATTCACCAGAATTAAAAGGTATTTAGACCCATGGAGATGATAAAGTCTTCTTGGGTTATTTAGAGAAGCCCAGAGGCATCTCAGTTCTGCCCTGATTTCTGCAGTGATCAGACTGAACCAGTAAAAGAGAGTAAGAAAGATTAGCCAGGAAAGTGAAAGGAAAATCAAATTGGAAGCCAAGAAAAGGGATCATTATAAACAGGATCATTAGCCTGGAACAAATGTGGAGGCAGGATTGTGTGTACTAAGGACAGAGCTGGGCGATGTGTACAAGTGTCCAGAAGCTATCACTGAAAATGCCTGGAGCAGAAGTCAGGTTGCAGAAAGTTAAAGTACCTGGGAGATTTGGGGAAGTAGAGAGCGACATGCAGGAGTCATTCTTTTGAAGGATTCGGATATGAGAAGGGACAAAAATCTGGGGCAATTGTCAAAAGGAGATGCGATTTAATTTTTAGTGGCAGATACCAAGCATGTGTGTTTCCCAATAACTTTAACTTCAGACAATTAAGAAACCACAAAGCAAGTCCTGAGACAGAGGAGGCTTGGAACTGATAAGTAGAGCAGCGGCTTGTAACATGACTCATATGGAGAAAACCTATAATAAACATTCTAATGTACTTTCCCCTTCTAGACCAAAGCTATTTGAAACATTGTTTAAGGCTTCCTAGGCTCCTCAACCCACGAAGTGACATGATGTCACCGTGGGGTAACTTTCCAGGGAAGGAGAGACTTTTTTTGAGAAGGTTAATCCCTATTTCTTAAAAAGCAAATCTCTCTCTCATTTCTTGGCTTCTTTCCTCCTGAGACTGGAATGTCCAGTTATCTGCCTCCAGAGGCAGAGAGGGCAAGGAAATCTTTCCCCACCCTCTGTAAAGCCGGCCGAGACGAGCTTGTGGTATACCAGACATGACTCTCATGATTTCCTGGTTTTAAAATTGCCCAGCAACAGATAAAATTTCAATCTCCAAACTCAGTCTCTGCCAGTTTGCATTTATTTAAAAGCAGTTTTGATCCTGCATTTGGAACAAGGGGCAAAATCTTTCTGCTGATTAAATTTCTGCTGCATAGATTTACCTAAGCTGCTGAATCTTCCCAAGGCCAAGGGTTTGTCTGTTTGTGTTACCCTCTTAGGGGCATCTGAAGGTGTGAGAGTACACAGGTCAAAAAAAAAAAAAATACGTCTGCATGTATAAAACTGAGCCTGGTGGCACAGCCTGTAAATCCAAAATTCTGGGTGACTGAGGTAGGAGGATCACAAAATCTAGCCCAATCTAGGCAAGTTAGTGACTTAGTAAAACCTTGTCTTACATTTAAAAATTTGAAAAAGGGCTAGGTTATAGGCCCATAGGCCTTGAATTCCATCTGTTACAGAAAAGAAAGGGCTGGGGGTGAGGGGTGGGGTGTAGCTCAGTGATTAGAGTGCTTACTTAGGAAGTGTGAGGCCCCAAGTTTGATCTAGCAGCGCCAAATAAGCTTGGCATGATCGTGCATGCCTGTGATCTCAGCGCTTGGGAGGCTGAGGCGGGAGGATTGTCATGAGTTTAAGGCCAGCATGGGTTACAGAATGAGATTGTCTCCAAATATAAAGAGGAGAGGAAAGATTGACTGTAAATGAAACATTCACCTGCCCCTGTCATCCAAACTTGTGGTGTCCTGTCCTGTGGTGGAGCTATTTGTGTGACAGAAATTCAGACGGTTGCTTAGCTTATTTGCAGATCTCCATTTTTCTCTACTTTCTGCCCCTTTTATATATACA
The DNA here is from genome assembly GCA_004027205.1 of Ctenodactylus gundi. Taxonomy (NCBI): domain Eukaryota; kingdom Metazoa; phylum Chordata; class Mammalia; order Rodentia; family Ctenodactylidae; genus Ctenodactylus; species Ctenodactylus gundi. The sequence goes on from PVKB01002301.1 coordinate 125,827, forward strand.
TACATACATTTCACGTGTGTGTGTGTGTGTGTGTGTGTGTGTGTGTGTGTGTGTGTAGGTAAATGTATATAAGTTTCAGTACTAGGATTGAAACTCAGGGGATGTCCACATTTGAGCTAGAGTCCCCTTGTAAGATTTCTTCTTTGAGATGGAATTTTGCTAAGTTGCCCAGGTGGAATTTGAACTTGGGATCCTTTCAGCCTCCTTCAGTGCTAGGATTATAGATGTGGATCCCATGCACAGCTTCATCCAGGTTTCTTGATGGTAATGAAGTGAAGAGCCAAAACCTTGCCACCCTCCGCGCCCTGTGACCTTGGCCTCCCATCACACCCTGTGGACCATCAGCAGTGTGCCGAAAGCCACCATCTTAGAGAGCTCTGGCGCTTACATCTCTTATTTTGCTTGAAAAAGGGAACTAGAGAAAGAAGTGCAAAGAAATCTTGGAAAAACTGCCAGCCTTGCTTTTAACGTTTTCTTGGATCCTGAAGAAACTCCTGGCTGTATTCAGCTTTTTGTTTTTGTTTGTTTGGTTTTCTGTCAAAGGTGAAGGCCAGTGCTGCAGGTACAATATTTTGCTTTTGGCTTTGCCAATATTTATTTCCCGTGCCTGTTGTGCCTCTCTGTCATCTCTCAGGGTGGGAATTCTCTTCTGAACAGCACCATTAGAAACACAAGGAGGACTATTACGCAGATTTGAATACAGGCAGCACGGCGGCCACCCTGTGGCCTCCTCAGGGGACCTTACAGAATGTGTGTGCTCAGATAGGTGCCACCACTGCAGGCTCGCCTCTTCAGTGCTCATCTCCATCCTTCCCGCATCTACTGTGTCATCTGTTGTAAGCAAGTGACTTGGTTCCCTGGCAAACAGACTCCGAAGCTCATGCAAATCTTAGGCAGCAAGTACAGGTGTGAAAAATAAAGGGGAAAGAGGGAAGAGTGGGGGAACCAAAAGGAAGACAAGCAGAGTTGCTAGGAAAGAAAGTTCCAAGCTCGTCTTTCCCTTGGTGTCTAGGAGACAGGCTGTCCCACCACAGGACCTTCTGTGTCTGAAGGTCCCACCTTTCCTCCTTGAAGATAACTTCCATGTAACTGTGCTTTTTGAAGGTTCTGTGTGATGTTTGGTAACCTTTGAATTTGGGAAAGCAACATTTCTTTGTGTATGTGTGTGTGTGTGTGTATGTGTGTTTCTGAGTCTTAACTCAGAGCCTTCACACACTGAGCTACTTATGCAGTCCATTTGATTTTTGATTTAGATTCAGGGTCTCACTAAGTTGCTTAGGCTGGGCTTGAACTTGCGATCCTCTTGCCTCAGACTACTAGAGTACTATGATGATAAGCCTGTGCCAGCAGGCCCAGCTCAGGATTCAATTTTTGACAAGCTCCATGCCACAGAAAAGTGTGGAGAGTGAGATAGTGAGGTTACTGCTTTTCACAAGCAATGATAGAAGAGCAGCAGTCATAGCCAATGTTGCCTGAGTGATGACTGGGCTTGTGTCAGAATGTCATGGCTGGTGAACTCTACCAGCATCTCATTTAATCCTCACCATCACCCTGCATGGAGTGCTCAGGCATCCCTTGACTTCACAGGCAGGGAGGTGTGGTATTGTGTCTGAGGTCACCCAGCACTCAGTACTGTTTTGTTGTGTTTTGTTTTTGAGGCAAGGTCTTGCTCTGTCATCCAGGCTGGTATTGAACTCATAGTGTAGCCAGGCTGGCTTCAAACTCACAGCAGTTCTCCTGCCGGGACTCAGCACTCTTTCCCACTTTTCCCTCCATACATTCATATATTGAACAAACAATATAAATTCAGGAAATGTGTATTGGTTACGTTCTAACTGAGGCAGAATTGACAGAAATTGTAAAGAAAATGGATTTGGCAGAATTACAAGTCTGAGGAGCAAGTTAGTCTAAAATGGTTGCCTACATATGATAGTGCTGGAAGTTCCATTGGCTGCTCAGGTGTGAGGTAGAATACCCTTCTGGAACTGCATGACAGCTGGTGCAAGTCCCCTGTAGCCCGTGGTTCAAGGGCCGGATACTGAAGATCAGTGACATATAGACAGGAGCAAGTCCGTGCCTGTAGGCAATCGCAGAGGCCAGAGATTTTCCAGGAAACACTGTAATAATCTTTCTTCTTCCTTCTTTTTCATTTACTTCAAGCTGTGTGTTGGACCACCCACTTCCTGGGTGGGTGTTCTTTCCTCACTTCCTGGCCCACAGGTCCCTCACATGCACCTTAAGCTCTAGCCTGGGTGTTTCTAATCTCTCCAAGTTGATATAATCGTTTCATGGTCACAGATGGATTATTCTTAAAAGTTGCCATTTAGCTGCCTGTGGTAACCCAGGTGTACAGTCCCAGTACTCTGGGAAGCCCAGGCAGGAGGGTGCATGTTCCAGCCTGGCCTGGGAAGTTCAGTAACTTAGTGACAACATGTCTCAAAATATAAGTAAGGAAGGGGTTGGAGAACTGATCAGGTCCTGGGTTTAATCTCTAGTATCACAGCATTTTTTTTCTTTTATTTATTTTTTTTTATCAAGCAATTGGGTGCCACAAGGAAACCTATTTGAATGAGAACCTGAAGTCCTCTGTTGGCGGCTCAAAGAGGCCAACTGTGTCACCTCTCTGCTGGTCTCTCAGAGCCTAGCCTGATCCCGTTAGAGTCCAGAAATTGTTAGAGCAAAAGACAGATTTTTTTTTTTTTGCAAGTGCAGTACCCTTCCCTTTCCTACCTGTACTTCCCCCTTTTACAAGGTGTTAAACACTATGTTGTCCAGACTAGTTTAATTTAAATTTACTTTTTTTCTCCCTCCAGCAAAGCTCCAGACTTTGGTGGCTTCTGGACTTCCAAACAACTGAATATGTGTTGCCATCAGTTATCATAGCAATTATAACTGGGACAGACGCGAGCAGGCGTGCCCACATACATTTCACCTTATGAATGTATTCTCTGAAGAGTGTCATGCAGTAAGTGACCAATCAAAACAGAAATGAGAAGGTTTGTAATGTAAACTGAGCTGATTACAAGAGCAACATTTGTGTATAGGTAGTGGAAAATGCTCAGACTACCTCAAAGTTGTATTTTTTCCTCATTTTTATTGAAGTATGACATAATATCCAAAAATTGCATGAATCACAGGTGGACAGTTTGGCAGATTTCTACAAAGTGAACACACCCCTGTGACCTGTACACTAATGAAGAAAACCAGGGTCTCAGAACCCTGCCAGTGCCCCTCTTAGTCACTCCTGAGTCAACACTTTTCTCACTTCTAATCCAGTGATTAGTCTTGTCCTTTTTTGAGTCCTAAATTGAGCCATATCCCACGTGTTGCCTTGCATGTCTTCTTTCTTGCGTCAGTGCTATCTATACCTATGTATTTGCTTTTACAATAGCTTAGTTATTCCTGTTTATTAATATTCCATATATTCTTCAGTTTATTCATCAGTTGTTGGTGGAATCTTGGTCTGGTATGAGTAGGGCTGTACAGACATTCTTGTGTATGTTTTATGTTTTTCTTGGTGAAGATGCTTTTGTTTCTGTTGGGATATGCATTGATATTAAAAACAGAAGTTTTTATGGGCACAGCCCTTTAATTGCGGTTTTCTGGAGGCTGAAGCAGGAGGATTGAAAGTTCAAGCCCAGCCTGGGCAACTTAGTGACTTGGCAAGATTTTGTTTCAGATTCCAAAACAAATAATGGGCTGAGTTGTAGCTTGCGGCTTGATCGCGAGTGCCTCAATGAATGAACAAGCAAGCAGAGAAGCAGATTTCTTACTTGTGTTGCACTGTGTTACACATGACATGTATCTCAGGCATTCCTGACTCTTTGATTAGGCAATGCAATTTCATTCTTGTCTTTTTAATCTTGCCTCATCTGAAACTTTGTTTTCTCTATTTCTGAACTAACTTTCTTCCTAAAACAAAGGTGACCTTTGACACTGAGAAAATCTAAAATGCACGGCTCAGAGCTCCTCCTCAGAGAATGTAACAGGGTCTGCGCTGCGGTAAATTACTTTCCACCCTGGTCTTCCCTACTTTCGAAGGTCAGGCTTCTTGTTCCTTGAGGGTCTGTGGGAGCATGTGGCACATGTTACCAAAAGTAGAGTCCTTTCCAGCAAAATTTAGAAAGGTTTCTGAATTTTCACCTTTGTTTTCATCTTTATTTTTTTTAAGGTAAAAGAATTTACATGTGATTCTCTGAATTCTGCTTATTTTAATACGAGCCATTTTTGTATGCAAAGGAGTGCTGACACCAGCAAGTTTTATAGTCCTGATTACTATGGAAACATTTATCTATAAATATAAAATCCTTTAAAGCTAACCCTTTTATCTTTATAGAAAAAGGCCTGTTTGTGTCACTTCTAAGATTCCAGCTTTAATGTAGACATGAGCTATTCTAATGCCAAACAAGATAACCTTAGTGTTGGAGCCGTGCAAGCTTTGAAAAGTGGAATTTGTGCTAAAACTATTATTTTTTGATAAAATATTAATAGAAAAATAAAAATATTGAAAGAGGCTCACTTACGCTTGAAGCACTGGAGTGTTGAATTCCTTTTATTGAATTTCATCTTGTGAATGGAACCGTGTTCTTCTCCCTTCTTGTTTACTGTTTTCATTTTTCATGTGTGTACTTGTGGGTTTCTGTGTGCAGCTCTGTAAGCTGTAACGGCCCAAGGGGAAGCTGTTCATCCATGAACATTTTCCTTTGGCTGGTTTGTGGAGTTCTCAGAGGTGAGATGATATAATACCTTTATATTTTTACTACTTGCCTTATAGTGTTAATTTTCTTTTCTGTATCTTACTTAAACATATACTTTAAATGTTCAGAAATTTATAAGGGAAACTGACTGTGAAATAAGAGGTAAGGCCTCCTGTTGTGCTGTGGCTGAACTCAGGATACTTTCCTGCTTCACAAAGCTGACAGGCCAATGGTAATTAAATTAGGGATCAGATGGCCACTGGGGCTCTCTCCTTCTAGCCACCTTGTTTCCCAAACATGGTAACATTCATCTCCACATTAAAAAAAAACAAAACCCAACTGCAAAATCCAGGTGTTACATGTATGGCCCATAAAGAACCTCTTTCCCTCCACCCTTCACCATTATTACTTCTCAGATGTCTTTGTGTGTAAAATCTGTTTCAGATCCAAAAATGTCAAGTTACACCAGAATAATTACAGTCCCACCGATTAAATTCCCTGACTTTCCTATGTTGCCATTTGCTAGCAGCACCCCTTCTTTAAGAATGATAGTCTAATAGAAGATGCGATTGTAGCTGGGCTTGGTGGCCCAGCCCTGGAATTCTGCCACCGAGGCAGGGCGATGGCAAGTTTGACCCCAGCTTGGGCAATTTAGTGACTTGGTGACACCTTGCCTCAAAATCAAACATAAAAAGTGAGCTGGGGATACAGCTCTGTGTGAAGGCTTTGGGGCTTGGTTCGCTGTACTCTTGTCCCCCTACCCCTGCCATGCAAAGGACTTACTGAGTTTTAATAGAGTTCCTTCTCAGTGCCATTTTACAGAAACCTAGAAACATCAGAAACACCGGGAAGGAGGGAACTGTGTCAGTACAGGAACAGGCGTGCCTGTGATCTTGTGCACATACCAGTTGTCACTGAGGAGTTAAAGTGAGAGGAGACAGACTCCAGAGGGGCTGGCTCCCGCCCTTGCTCAAGAATGGGAATGAGCTGCCCAAACAGCAGGGTTGTCATGGTTGTCACCACGGCCAGGCCATGTTAACTTTTTAATTGCCAAATCCCTACATATTTTGATGGCATATAAATGGAGGTTAAAATGTTAGAAATCCTTTTTAAAAATTTTTTTTTATTGTTTTGGTACTGGGTATAGAGTCCAGGACCTTTGCACTGAGCTTTATTCCCAATTCTATTTTTTTTTTTTTTTTTTCGATTCTGAGACAGGGTCTTACCAAGTTGCTAAGTTGCCCCCAGGTGGGACTTGAACTTGTGATGCCTCCTGCCTCAGCCTCCTACAGTGCTGAGATTATAGGCCTGTGTTAGAGTGTCTGATGTTAAAAAGTATCTTCACAACACTCCCAGTTCAGGCCTTTTAGAAGTTGTCAGGACCAATTTCAATAGCTAGATCTATCTTAATGAAAGTGAAAGATATAGGCAGAATCTAATGGCAATCATCTGACAACAAAAAACTGTGGACTCCAATTGTAAGAGGGCTGGACCTTTATTTAATCTGCCCACCCAAGTCTTAGTAAAATGTTAGACACAGAAAGGGCATGTTTAGTAGATGTTGAACTATAGCAGCTACGGAATCAATTCTCTCTTTTCAGCCTTCTCCTTTGATCTGCAGATTTTCCTTTCTTTTGAGCACGGATAAAAGGGATTCAGTGTGTGATACGTGTTTAATGTTGTAGAGAGCAGCAATACATATGGCACCCACATTGCCACTGACTGATATAGGCAGGGCACCCTTTGGAGAGATTATGACTTAAGGAGTGTCATTGGCCCTATCTTTCCTCCACTGCTCAGTCTCTGTTAACCTTTCCCTCCCCACAGCTCTTCACCAACACTGTGCTGTACTCCACATTGTGACCTACTTCTTCCTGAATCCAGCCTTGATTTCTTTTCCTGTAACCCAGAAGATTCTATAAAATCACTTACGCGATGTCTTTAGATCACATCCAGCGCATACTGAGGCCTCCAGAAGTGATAGTTCTTGTTATTTCTACTAACTGAAAGGTAATGACCCATTCAGGGGCATTTAGAATATAAAATGGGATTTGCAGATGAGAAAAGCAATTTGTGGATGGGGTGGGAAAAGCAGTTTGTGGATAGGTTTGGTATTTGCAAGAACTGCCGTTTCCACAGTGATTTGTGGGGTGTTTGCCATACCATCCCCTGTCTGTGAGTGAGTGGGAGGACTCAGAAATACTGGCCTGCACTTGTGAGCAGTCAAGGGAGGGATACCAACAACTGTGGTTTGAATACTTTTTGTCCCCCCAAATGAATGCAGGAAGTCTTACAGTAATGGTATTAATAATATAATTGTGATGTGTGTGGGCGGGGGAGTGGAGATCAAGCCCAGTGTCTTCACACTGAGCTACATTCCCAGCCCCATGGTATTGTTTCTGATTTTGAGATAAGGTCTCACCAAGTTGCTAAGTTGGTGAAGACTCAAGCTTGTGATACTCCTGCCTCAGCCTCCCAGAATGCTGGAATTGCAAGCTTGTATCAACAAGCCAGGCCATAGATGTATTTTAATTTAGATCTAGTAAGGAAAAGAATAATTTGGGAATTTTTGTTTCTAGTCAAAATTTCTCTGATGTGAGAGGAGATGGAAGAAGTAAGTGAGATGGGGCCATGTGATGATGTGCAAAAAGAAAAAAATGCTTCGTTAAGCTGGAGGACTGAGTCCACTTGAGAAGGCCGTGCCTGATGGCCACACACTGTGGGTCCCTATGTGCAGTGAGTGGCATTTGGAGGGTAACAGTTCATTCTACTGAGTCAGAGATCCCCTCCATGACACTTGCTCTGCACAGCACTTTGAGTTCTACACACTGGGTTCCAGGAAGCACTTACGAATTCCCCTTCCTTTGAGCTGAGCCACACTGCAGCCCCTCAACTAATAATGCCAACAGAAGAGGTTTCATGTTAAGTTCCTCTGCATTCATAATGATCTCAATTACTTTTTGGCTTTTGAATATAAACAGGTTTTGTGGGGTATCTTTCACAGATGAATTTGAATTCCCTTGCAGATAACACAAACCTGGCTATACACACATGGAACTTTAGGGATTAGGAACATAGCTAAGTGATTAAAGTATTTGCCTAGCAAGCACTAGGCCCTGGGTTTGATTCCCCAGACTCACATAAACTGAGTTGTGGTGGAACATGCTGTAATCCTAGCACTCAGGAGGCTGAGGTAGGAGGACTGCTTCAGTTCAAGACTAGACTGGACTACATAGTGAGTTTTGGGACTAGCTTGAACAACAGAGCTAGAGCCTGTCTCAAATAAACAAATAAAATCCAAATAAACAAGCAAACAAAACCAAAACTGAATCTTTAACCTTCAACCTCCTTCTGCTCCCACCCCCACCAATAGACAGGCTTATTTTTGGAAGGAAAAATTACATATTTTAGCCTGTGAAAATTTTCAAGATATTTTTATGGTTCACTATTCAATTCTTATAATAGAAGGTGACCTGGGTCTGATCACTTCAGTTTTCCAGGTAATGGCCAAACCTGTTTTGGGAGTAGTAACTCCCTCCATATCATGCAGCCAAAGTGGATGGACTCAAGAGTTAGCTGTTTTTTTTCTGATTCTGTAGTGTTTTCCCATAGTGCTAAACACACAAATAACCAACATGGAGCAAAGAGCATAGGGTCTTTTGTCTATAGCTTGTCCCAGCAAAACTGGGTCCTGCATCTGTATACAGCATTGCTGGGGCCGGGGGGTGGGGCAATCCATGGCCCTTCTTGTTGAGCTGGTGAAGAGTGAGGGTGAGGGTAGCATTAGAGCCCTCTGCCATCTTCTGAGCTAGAAAGAACCAGAACTATTAAGGACAGTTGCAAAAAAAAAAAAATGCTATTCTTATACTCTCAGTCCAGTGTGGACTCTTGAAACTTCAGCAATGACAGTTGGAGAGACCCTTGAGCTGAGTAAGGGGCCCTGGGTAGGAGCTCTGTGGCTTTTTTTCTGTTGGTCCCAGCGACCCTGGACCATGCCACCTGTTTATTGTCACACTTGAGGAACAATCACTTTCTGGTTCCTTCCTCCCCCATCTTTAAATGAGGGTCATTCTTTCTAGGTCTTATTGCCCCTCAGTTATATGGTGTTTTAATTAACTCCTGTCTTTAAAGTCTTGAGTGTCTTACAGGCCACAAAATGCTAAATAAATCTAAAGTTTTGTGCACATATGAGTACTCTAAAAAGAGTCAACAATTAAATGCAAACCTCTAGTACAATAAACTTGTAGTAATCTCTGTATATCTGTGTTAATGAATAAAAAAATTGCTAAACTTTAAATGTATGAGCATCAATTTTGTAAATTTCATGTTAAAGAAATTTATATTGACATGTCTGGGGTTTGTTATTTATATTTGCAAATCCAAAGTTCTATTGATTACAATGCAATGTTCTTGGTTTTAGTAACAGTCATGTTATATCCCCAGAGAATGAATTTTCCACTTGTTTGAGATGGGCAAGCTGGGAGTTTGTTTTTGCCGTGGTTAAGGTAGGAGAACATTCATATTACACCCTCTGGAAGGATCATTCTGTGTAGATTAATATGTAGTGATTATATCTCCCATTTACATAATTTAGGTGTTGCTTTTGAGGAGTAGCTCTCAGGCCAGCGGGGGCCCTCCCACTGTGTACATATTAATGCCATGGGAACGAAACTCATTAGCTCCATAAAGCAAAAAGAAATACAATGTCAGTAACAGCACTGATTTTTGGTTGGTGTTGCCAGATATTTTCCAACATCACCTCTTTGTTTGAAATTGGCTAGTTGGGCAAGTACAAAGAGTCTAGTTTTTAAGGGCCAAATATAATCCAGAACTCTGATTTACATACCCTATCGCATTCTACTCAACTGACTTCTAAGGTTCAGACACCAGGCATGAAAGAGAAAAATAAAAAAGGTAGTGCCTTCCACATAGCACACACTCAATAAAAATTTGAGTTAAATTTAATTGAATTAAACAGTGACCAAACTAATCCAGATTAAGACATTCTGTCCTTTTGCAGTTTCATTTTTGTTATTGTTGATCTTGGACTTGCTTCAGAGAAAAAGAACAAAGCATGCTTTCAGGATCTTTTTTTTTTTTTTTTTGTCCATTTTGGTTTATTTGAAATCAAATGCACAACCTTGGGGAGTCTGAAATTATGCTTCTATTGCCTTCAGCTCAACAAATGACAAATCATCTAATGAGAAGTTTATCAAAACTACCAAAAAGCCCTCCTTTTAAAATATCATACTTCCACTTTCCCATGTCTTTTCCCCTTTGCTGCTACATAGCATTTCTAGTTCTTATGAAAAAGAATAGTTTTTTCTTTTGAGATAGTTTTAGGACCTTCCTTTCTTCCTTCCTTCCTTCCTTCCTTCCTTCCTTCCTTCCTTCCTTCCTTTCATGTTATTGGGGATTGAGCCCAGAACCTTTGCACTGATCTACCCCCTGGGCTCATTATTAATTTATATTGAGACAGGATCTCAGTGAGGCTGGGCTCAAACTTGCCATCTTTCTGCCCCAGCCTCCAAAGTGCTGGGATTACAGCCTGTATTACTGGGCCAAGCTGGGCTTTGATCTTAAGTAAGAGAAATATAGAGCACTTAATAATTTCTAGGGAAATCTTCTTAATGAAATTAAAATGCAGTAGTCAATACTGCTGGGATTTGTGCCGGTGCTGGTTAAGAAAGGAGGCTCTGAGCTTCAATTACTTCATCTGTAAATAGAAGAAATTAGAATAGGGTCTGTTGAAGCCTAAACATTCAACGATGCTAATTTAAGACTGTGACACTTCAAAAGCTGAAATTCAAATTTCTGTGCAGGGAAGAAGTCCACAGCTAAGGCCACTGAGGCCTTTGGTTCCAGTGTTCCTGGAAGGGAATGAGTTGGGATGTAGCTTATCATTGGAAGGAAGATTGTGGGGCTTGAGAAATCTCAGAAATCTTACATGGTATTTGAACACACTCCTCATTGTTTTAATTGCAGAATGAGGTTTTTGGATGCTATGTTTACTTTGGACTGGCATTTGTCTACAAGGTAATAGCACATCTATGATATATGTCATAAATATTTATATTCCTATATATATTTATACATTCCTATATAAATATTTATATTCCTATATATATATTTATATTCCTATATATATATTCCTATATATATTCATATATATATATATATATATATATATATATATATATATATATATGAATTTGTTATGATGGCTCACAAGTCCAAAGAGAGAGAGAGAGCCAAAATGGCTGCCTTAGGGAATTAGTGGGATCAGTAGCTGCTCAGATGAGGGACAGAACAACAATTCAAGACTGCAGGATAGTTGGCATGCATTTGTACTTCCAGTGGGTATCCAAAGATGATGGTAAAGACCTGAATACCAGAGAAAAGCTGTGATGAATGAGTGAGCCAGTGTCGAGAGATGATGGCAAAAGCTGGAGTTCTCCCAGGAGGAGAAGCTGTAACAGTCTTCCTCTTCCTTTTTAATTTAGCTCGAGCTGCAAGTCTATTGGTTGGCAATGCATGTCCATGGTGGGTCTTCTTTCCTAATTTGCTGGTGGTCCATAAATCAACCATTCACCAAATCACTGCTCTACAGATTGGCTGGGTGTGCCCCAATTCTTTCAAGTTGATGTCATGTCTTAAAAAGTTACACCGGGTAATTTAGATTTACTTTGTACGAACAACTGGACTTCTTAGTTTATCCTTCCACCTTATCACCCAAGAATCTCAGGCTATGGGAGTTGGGATGTACCTTAGAGCTTTATGCCAATACCATCATTTTCTAATGGAAGAAACTGTCAAGAAAGAAATAGAACTTAAATTTTCTTTCACACTAGTTTTGTACTTGAATTCATAGAGGATTCTGGCAACATGCCTTAGGTTTATGTGAATATAATAGTGGGAAATTCTTCTATCCTCCAAACTGTTATATGTTCTAAAAATAAACATCTTTGCTTTAAAAAAATTAAACTCTGCATAGCAGGCTGTTTTGCTTGAAAATTTCTAACCATCCACTCTACTTATTAACTATATGTGTATGCCTGACTGTGTCTATTAATTATGGTCTGAAGATTAAATGAGATCACACACCTGTGGTGTGTACTTGATAAATGATAGGTATCCAGTGTGCCTAAGCCCCTTTGTCCTGTAGATCAGCATACCTGGTCCTGCACAAATGGGTGCATTCCTCTCCACCAAGCCCAACCTTCATCTGAAAACTCCAGAGACCCAGATCCTTGCCATCATTATAAAGATAGTAGAAAAGTATTTGGAAAATGCTTTCTCTGTTCCAGGCAGAGAAAGGCATGTGTGAATTGATCACATTTCTCAGAGACATAGGTACACATTTTGCCTTTTGGTACCATGCAGTGATTGTGGTTTGCACACAGTTTAACATAAGTGTTACGGCTGTCTTTTGATCTATGGGAAGCCCAGTGGTTAACTGAGTCTCAAATTATGGAGGTCTAAGTATATGATAGTTTTATTTTATTAAATGTTGGCTCTTATAGCAGTTCCTCTTTTCTTGTCCTTAACAGCATCCTGGTATACTGTGTAATTTACTAGTCACTAGTTAAAAATTAGTCCAGACCTGTTTAGAAATTTCAATCTCATATCCACTTCAAAGCTCTTTCCCTTCCCATTTTAGGCTAAATTTTTGAATTGAGGAAGGCAAGTTTTGGCACTGGGTTCCTTTAACCTCTTGAAAGTTCAGCCCCTTCAATTTGTGTGCAGTAGTGGGCAGCAGATGAGGCAGGGAATGATGTGTCCACAGTGCCTTCTCTAAGAGGAAGCCTGTCCATAGCACTCCCTTCAGTTTTGGTTGTTCTCTTGTCCTGCCATAGACGGAAGAGGTAAAGATGAATATTAATAACATCTTGTTTTGTTGTTTTTGATGCCCCTGGCTCCTGTGGTCAGGGACATCAGAAACAATATCTGTTTGAGCCAAACCTGGGCAATTTAGCAACTTAGTGAGACAGTGCCTCAGAATAAAATAAATAAGTTAAAAAAATGGACTGGGGAGCTATCTCAGTGTGAAGGCTCTGGGCTCAAGTCTCAGTGCTACAAAAAAGAAAGATTAAATCATGTAGATTATGTTTTAACAGAGATGTTTTAACAGAGTTTGAATATAGAATACAATCTGAAGAATGCACCTCCTAGAAAGTTGAATTTAATTTGAAGCAGCAAGTATTTACTAAAGCCTACTATGTATAAGGCATTGGTTATCTCTGGCAGAATAAGTTAATAGATTTAAATATAATTTTTCAGATTGTCTTAGGTGACTATCTGAAAGAAATATGGCTTTGTTCCTCTCAATTATAGAAAAATGCTAAGATTTGTATGATGGATCTATAAACCTATTTTTTCCTTGAAATATGTTTTCAGAGTCTCAAAGCAATACTGTTTTATTTCTACCAAAAACTTAAGTGACTCATTTAGCAATTGTAATGATAGACTTAATTTCATAAAGTTTGAGCTATCCTATCTTAACTTCGTGAAAGCAAAGCTTCCTGAGACTCATTTTCCAAATGAAAGCAACAAATACTTGTTGTCATGTTTCGTAAAATTATACCTCTTTGTGTAGGTGATGTCAGTATTTAACATGTGGAGTTGCACATGATAAATGATTGTGTGTGTGTGTGGTGGGGGGGAGGGGGTACAGGGACTTGAACCCAGGGCTTTCATACTGAGCTACACCCCCAGCCCATTTTCGATTTTGAGACAAGTTTTCACTAAATGCTGAGTTTCTCAAGCTGGACTTCAATGTGCAATCTTCCTACCTCAGCCTCTTAGAGTGCTGGGATCACAGGTATATGCTTCTGGGCCCAGATCAAGTTATTATTATTTTAACCTGAAAGAACTTAGTTGAGTGGAGAGATTTCAAGCTATAGAACAGGAAAAAAACTGCAACTCTCATTCTTCCAGTAAGGCTCTATTTCATTGCAGTTCTCCCTTTTCTAATTTATTTAGCCTCGTGAGTCTTCTCCCCCTGCTCCCATATTGTGTGCTTTTCTGAAAAACAGAAACAACCATGAAAAACACATGTATAAAGCTTGCATTTATTACTCAAATACACTTGTCAGGTGTCAAGAACTGTGAGTGAGCAGAGATTTTATTCTACTTGAAGCTATCTCATTACCCTGCCACCCTCACATAGTTTTAGGAAGAAGACATGAGATGCTATGGTTTGGATCTGGAGTGTCCCCCAATGGCCGCATGTGTTTGGATGTGGTAGGATACCTGGGGAGCTCTGTGCTGTTGGGATGCTGGGCCAAGCTGCAAGGGGCAGATGCCTGGGGCTTGACCTGGAGAAATGCTTGCTAGCTCCACTCTTCCTTTGGCACTTGGCTCTGTTTTGCCATGCTGTGAGGGGCCCTTTCTCTGGCCCAGCCTTACTCATGAATGGACTGTGACCTTCTGAAACTATGAGCCAAAAATAAACATTTCCTCCGTAGTCTTGTGAACATTAGGTATTCTGTCCCAGCCACAAGAAAGTAACTGAGACATAAGACTGTATACAGACATGTGAGCATTTTTGAGTCACTTCCTGAGCTGCAGTTTTCCTAAGTATTGTGATTGGAGCTGGTGAGTCCAGCACACATAGTGCCTGGTGTTACAGGAAATGCGTTCTGGGCTTTGGGAACCAAACCATTCTGTAATGATCAGTAAGCCTGCCTGCTCTTTTTCTCTAGAGGGAGACACTATTTCCAGCTTCCAAAACTGTAGGTAAACTTGTTTTTTGCGAGAGAGAGAGAGAGAGAGAGAGAGAGAGAGAGAGAGAGAGAGACACTGTCTCTAAATTCAAAGGCTGTTTGTGATACAAACTTCTGTGAAAAGATGGTACAGAACAAAGGTCAACGATTTTCTTTCAGCATGTAGAGAAATATAATAGACCCATGGAGAACTGGGTCACTCTACCTGCAAGGCAGCCGGCATTTCATGACTATAAGGGCCTCGTAGAAAACAATAACACAGAAAAGCCAGCTTTGGAAATATTAATGAGGGTTTTGATTTTCTTTGATAGCTGGAAAGTGAATTTCAATAAACAATCTATTTAGCCATTTGTCAAATGTTACGTTAGATAACAGTGTATAGGACACACACTGAGTTCTCTGCAGTTCTCACGAGCAGGCACCATTTCTAGTGTGTGTATGTGTGGCAATACCAGAGTGTTATCCTGAATAGACCTGGGTTCAACTCACTTTAGTTTGGCACAGACACTCTGGGAAGCTGAGGCAGGAAGATCACAAGTTTGAGCCCTGCCTGAATGACTTAGCAACTTAACAAGACCTTTTCAACTCACTTTAGGCTGCAGAGAAACCTTTGATCTTCATATCTGACTAAATCGATGTTTTGCATTGGAGTTACTGAATTTGGTCTGCAGAATCAGCTTGGACAGTTTCATTTTTCTATTCAAAAACATTACGAATTTTATCTTACTAAGAAGAAAAAGCAATACCCCTCCCTCATCCTGAGACCTCATGCATATAAAAGTTTCCATTCAAATGTGTCTTCCTTGCAGCTGGGAAAAACAAAACAAAACAGAACAAAACAAAACAAAACAAAAAAAACCAAGATTTGGGTAATGACTGTGTGTTTCCGATTTAGGTGGATATCAACTTATGTTGATTATGGGGACTTTTCCAATGGTTGGGTAAACTGAGTTAGTCTTGCCATACTAACTGCCGGTAGGACTTTCAAATTCTAACATTCATCTTTATCGTGTGAACATGGACCAAGGATTTAACCATTTTCTTTATACTATAAGACTGAAGACAGAGAAGTTACTTATGAGCCAAACTATGAGCACTATTTGGATAAAACTAAAGTATCTTTTTTTTCACAATTCATAGTGCATAGTAAGGTTTCAGCAGGAGCCTAGCCCTTCCTTGTCTGTGTAGATCAACACCACTTGGTTAGACAGTACCCATTGTCTTGGTCATATTCTCCTTTGGTTCATGGATTTCTTACTGGTTCAGGACCACAGATTAATCCTCCTCACAGGAACTTGTCGTCTTATACTGGAGACCAAAGTTCTAGGTCTGCTTGTTTTGGTTTTGAGACGGAGTCTGCTAAATTGCTGTGTTACCCAGGCTGGGCTCAAACTTGAGATCTTCCTGCTTCAGCCTTCTGTAATACTGGGATTACAAGCCTGTGCCACCTGTAACTTGCCTTCTCATACTGGGGAAAAAATTTCTCTGTCCACTACTTTGATATTGTTCATCGGGAGTCCAAGACTGTGTATCTCTGAGATGATGAAGATGAACTGTGTCAATGCCAGACACACCCTGGGGTGAGATTCCCCATGAGATAGAAAGTCTGACATTGGAAGGGTATTCCACTGCTAAAAACACGTGCCTTCAAAGCCCCCACATCCTCAGAATTTCGGCTTTGAGTCCTGGCAGAATTGAATTAGCTTAGCTTTTTTTTTTTTTTTTCCTAATCTGGAAGAGTTAAACTTAGTCTCATGTGTTTTGTTTGAGGGCTGTGAGTGGGAGTGGAAATCTGTATCATTCAGGTAGAAGCTTTCATCTGCATGAAGCCTGTATGTATATTAAAACAGCCATGGAATTTTATATGTTGTCAACGTTAGGCATTAGGTTAGTCTAAATACCTTCTTAGACCTTAAGAGAATCAGTGGGCTGAAGAAAGATTTAATATTCCTTCATTTTTTTCTATTTATTTTTGCATTTTCAAAAAATTATAAGTTGGCTTGACAGAAGCTTAGAAATTTTACTTTAAAAACTGAGCAATTGTACAGTTAGTGCAGTTTATTAAGTTGACAGTGGCAATTATTTTAAAAATAAAACAAAACCACAACATATTCCCCAACAGCAAAATTTTGGGCTCTAAATGTCCAAATAGGAGTCTTAAATTTCCTTTTCATTTTGCTTAAAAAAAAAGGATAGCTCCAGTAATGTTGCCAATATAATCTTAAATTTGTGTAGATTAAGCACAGAGGGAAAAAGAGGAGGAAATAAGGATACCCCACAGGGGTAAATGGCAGCAGTGGAAGGAAGTCGATCCTAAAAATGGGGACATTGAGATCTTACATTGAGATCAGTGTTCCAGGTTTCCAGGATTCTGTGTCCAGGGGTGCAGGCCTCTAATCCTAGCCCTCTGAGAGGCTGAGGCAGGAGAATCCCAAATTCAAACTCAGCCTTGGCAATTTAACAACCTAGTCAAAAAAGAAAAACTGGCTTGGGGATGTAGCTCATTGTGAAGACTCTTGGTAGGATTCTAAGTACTACAATAAAAATAAGTAAACAAATGAATAAATAATCAAGTTCTGAGTCTTTTTTTTCCTTTCACTAAAGAGTCACGTGTGTGAATACAGTCAAAAGTATCAGAACAGGGTTCACATTTGTTAGAAAGCCACCTTCACCCAGTCAGGATGCTCTGGGGGTGTTTGCAGACCGGCCTTGGCTTTCCAGGGCCATTCTTCAGTGGCCTGGGAGTCACAGGTGTGTTATGGAACTTGCCATTCTTTGCTTCAGGACCCTGAGAGCAACAGGCCTTTACTGTCTCTCCTTGCAGCTTCCACACTTCCCGCACCTCCTCTCCTTCGGGAAGTCGGGGCTAGCACCCAAGAGACCCTATTTTGGGTCAGTGCAATGGCTTATCACACCACTGAGTAACCAATAACATTTCTCTCTAAATATTTGAATCCCTTCATTTGCAGTCAAGTTCACTTTCTCAAAATGAACATTGCAAAACCAACAAATTTGACTGCACATCTGGGTTTGAACCCAAGAGAGGCAGAAATGCTGTCATGACTCCAACTTATTTGAATGACTATTCTTGTCTCGTGGTCTCACTTTGAGGAAACCACACAAATGTCATTTGAGAAGTTTCGGCTGGAGGAGCAGAACTGAGTTGGGGGTGTCAGATCGTTTGGCGGGCAAGGATTATATCAAACGCAGTATAAAATGATCTAAAGAGATTTTCCAGTGAGCACTTTTCTTTTCTTTTTACATTTGCTTTCCCACAGTGGTGATTCTGAATTCTGACCACTTGGAAAGAGTGAAGGCAGCATGACATCATGCAGAGAGTCCTGAATTTAGAGAGTAGGAAAAACTCAGACTTTTCTCTGCCTGTGCTATTGTCTCTGTTGTTGTCTTGGAAGAGTCAGATGGTGACATGGTGTCAGTTTCTTCTTTATAAAATAAAATACTAGTTTAGAAAAAACTCCCCCAATATGCACCTTAGACCTATGAAAGTGTTGGCAAAAGGAAAATTAATTCTGCAATACTGTAAATTGGAGAACATTATATATTCTCTGTTCTCCAAATACACACTCATATATATTTGCTTGTGGAAGGGATCTACAGTTAAAATCCTACCTTAGCTTTAGTACAATGATCTCCAAGTTAATTTTTTTTTTCTGCAGATACATCTTGGTAACTCTTTTGGAGACCCTGAACTCAATGGTCTCTGAGATTTTTCTTCCTTTATGCTAATAAGTTACTTTGTTTTGTTGTCTGTTGTGTGTTGTATTTTGCCAACACCAGTTTCTCATTGTTGATTTTTTTGGTAATTTCTCAGTCAGAGAATAAGGAGAGATGGGAGATTTGATCTGTTCAAGGGTTTATTCTAAGGTGTCAGTGGTCCTTCTGTTTCTTTTAAAGTACTTAGTAGCATTAAGGTTTAGGAGAAAAATTAGTCCTATATTTCACTTTCTTGGAAGCCTTATGTTGCTTCATATTTGTAGTCTCTTGTAGATGTATTTACTGTTTTTCTTTTCAAGTTTCCTTTTTTTTTTTTTTCCCAATTCTCCTGCCTCAGCCTCCAAGTACTGGGACTACAGGCTTTTGCTGCCACTCCCAGATATTATGTGATGCAAGGGCACTGAACCTGGGGCCTCAACCCTCCTAGAAAAGTACTCTCAATTACTGAACTATGCCTCTAGTCCCATCTTCAAGTTCTTGTTCAGACACCATAACAGGTTTATCTGTACATACCAGAGACATTCTATAACCCCAATTGCTAATACGTACTATGTTTCTGAAAAATCATGTTTCTTATTATATAATGCATTTGATCTAGTTAAAATTTAATCGGTGACTGAGTACAAGTTTAAACAGGTGTTCAAATTTCTGATTATTCTCATGGATAGTACATTATAGCATATGGGTTGTTGATTTTATTTATTGTTAGAATTCTTTTTTTTCCTGGACATCTTTTGTCCAGACAAATAAAAAGGAAAGATTGAATATCTGCATTTTGAAATAGATGTTTAAGTTCATGTATATAGCAGGAAAGTTTTTATTTTAAACATGAGAGCCCTATTACCTGCAGTCTAGTTCTTTTATCCAAGCCATTCAAAATACAGTATATTTTGATTTTAATAAGCACTTTCAATAGTTACAACATCAAAAATAAATACTTCGTATTCTATTCACCAGTTTTGAAAGCGTTGGAATTTTCCCAGTGACTCCCACCTTGGTCACTCTGTAGAGGTGGACATGGAGGGTGGTAAAATCCCTCGCACACCCACTAGGTGGCGAGACCTTCTCATTCAATTCTGTTTTATTTAACCTATTTCTCCTTTATCTGCTACCATATTGTACA
Source organism: Ctenodactylus gundi (assembly GCA_004027205.1). NCBI lineage: Eukaryota > Metazoa > Chordata > Mammalia > Rodentia > Ctenodactylidae > Ctenodactylus > Ctenodactylus gundi. Next base: position 145,107 of record PVKB01002301.1, read on the forward strand.
TTCAATTTCTATTAAAATTTTGCATTTCACTTTAAGATTTTATTTTTCCTCTCTTGCAGCCAAAAGACATGCCTGGAATTTCCAGAGATGGATGCATATTCTAATATAACTCTTCAGTCTTTTCTGTTGTTTCACTCCAAGTTGGACTGAATTTAGGTTATCTCACTTTTTAAAAAATTAATTGCTTGTCACAACACTGGGTATACATACTAGACAAACATTTTTCATGAAATTTCACAGGTTGTCCTCTTGGAAACAAGTACTTGGATACTCTGTATCATCTGAACAATTAATGGACTCTTTGTAGCATTTGACTTTATGTGAAAAAGCTCCCCTTTCATTGTCTGAAAGCACAAGTATCTTTTACTTTTTTAAAAATTTTATACTGGGGACCCCAAATCAATCAATCTTTCTTTCTTTCTTTTCTTCTTTCTTTCCTCCTTTCTCTTTTTTGAGATAAATTCTCATTAAGTCCCTAAGTTCCCCAAATGGGCTCTAACTTGTAATCCTTCTGCCCCAGCCTCTCAGAATGCTGAGATTACAGGTCTGTACTAACGGGCCCAGCTACAATTATTTTATAGTACTATTATAAAAGTACGTCATAGGTCAGGGTGAAATATCATCCTATCTTCATTTTAAGAAAGGCTTGATCAATGCAGGTTTTTTTTTTTTTATGTGGTAAATAAAACGTTTGTGGTCCCCTCTGTCCCCAGTACAATGCTCAGAGGATTAGAGTTAGCCACTCAGCCAGGCCCATTGGCACAGGCCAGTAATCCAAGCACTCTGGGAGCCTGAGGCAGGAGAATTACAAATATGAGTCCAAACTGGACAAGTTAGGGATTTAGGGAAACCCTGTCTCAGAATGAAAAAATAGGCCAGGTATGTAGCTCAATGTGAAGGTGAATGCTGTAGGGTTGATCTCCCCCCCCCCCCCCCCCCCCCCCAAAAAAAAAAAAAAGGCGTAGTTCAGTTTAGCTTGTAGTTTTGATGGAGGTAAATCACAAATTAAAATTCAAAGGCAGTACATGGGCAGGACAATTTTTTTTCCCAGAGAAATTTATGTTCTTTATCATAGGGAATGTGGACAGATAGTATAAGGTTTTGCTTGTTAGTGTGTGGTTTGCTTTTTATGGTCCTAGAGATGGAGACCAGGGCCTTCACACTGAGCCACATCCCCAGCTCTTTTTACTTTTTATGTAGAGACAAATTCTCAGTAAGTCACTACACAAACTCTCTGAGCCATTCCTAATAACATTTTGAGTCTCTTGTATTTTCTAGATAACAGTTCTGTTGTTGTGATAGCACTCACTCCCAGAATGTGGACCTACCTTGGGATGCACTAAAGTTGAGGTATACGAGATCTCCTCTGTAGGGAGCAGCAGTCCCTTTTATGAGAGGTTTGTTTATTGATAGATTGATTGTTTTAAGCGTCACAGTCGGCTTCGGTCTCAGGCTCTAGGTTCTTATGTGCACAGTACCATTTATTTTTCTAAAATTCCTCCCAATTTCTGTTTCCAGACATCATTCCTATGACATGGCTGAAAATTTAATTTCAGAACTGTGATTTCAGGACTCCTTATAGTCTTGGTGTCTGAAGGTTATAATCGAGGCCAGGGTGTTATGAGGTGTGATTTAAAAATATGATGAATGTTTAAATAAAAATTAAAAATTTGTTACAGTGAAAGACACATTATCAACAATCTCCCTCAAAGTCCTCCTCCCTCTGCAAACATTACTGAAGGCCAGTAGTATTCTACCTAAGACATCACTTCTGGGGCACTTGTTCTTAGGGATACTTATTGGAACCTATAGACTTTACATGTTGGGTTCAACCTCTAGCCTGCCACTTTTGGGCCCTTGTTTCTTTTTTGAGTGAAGAGGACCCATTCTGGGCCACATATAAAATATATAATATAGTTAATGTATTTGTATAAAATTAAAACAATCTTAATATTTCTTTCTATAATATCAGAAAGTTCAAGGGCAAAATAAAAGGTGGTGGCAGGGTAGACTTGCTTGGTTTAGGCCTTTTGATTTCTTGGCTCTTATTATCATCAAAATAATAATTTTACTAAAGTAGAAAAATTTTACTTATTTTTGTCCAGAAAGGTTTACTGGACACAAAATCCACAAAGAGTCTGAAGTCATACCAAGAAGCAATATAGATGCTGGGAAACTCGATGTCTTAGGAATTTGAAATTGAGATGAGTGACTGTAGCATCAGTGTTTGAATCTTCTTCCTACCTGTCTCCTGTCTTGCCTGGCCAGTTCTGGGAGATGCTCATGTCTCCCTCCAGGAGGGAGACCTTCCTCACTTTCTTCACTGTGTCTCCCCTTCTGTTGGTGACTGATGCTGAAATGAGCCGGACTCAGCGACAAAATGAAGGCACTTGTTTGGTGGTGCTTTTCAGAAGAACGACAGCTGAACTAAGGAGGACATGAAGCAACGGCTGAAAACATTTTCAGAAGATTAAGGGTTATAGATGGCCCTGTGGAATTCAAATGCCCAAGACTTCTTGACCCATTCTAGGTGCTCAGTGAAAGTTTGCTGCACAAATTGTTCACGTACAGAAAATAAGTGTGCTACAGAGATCACTTCACTTGCACAGAGAGTTCATGCTTAAAGGCCTCCTGCCCCGGTTATGACAGTGACCATGAAGGCCCAATTTACGCAGTTAGATGAAGAGAAACAGATGGAAGAGGGCAGTGCAGGCCAGTAGTCCCAACCCTCAGAGAGGCTGAGGAAGTTTTAACCTAGTCCATGCAACTTACTAATGTAGTGAGACCTTGTCTCAGGATCAAAAAATAGAAAGTGGACTGGGGGTTTAGCTCAATGTGAAGGCCTTGGGCTTTATACTGAGTACCAGAAAATAAAAAGAAAAGAAAAGAAAAAAAAGAAAGAGGGAAGAAGGTCTAGAATCTAATGAGCAGATTCTGGGCAATGGGTGTGAAAAACTTTGGAAACTTGGTGTCTGTGTCGTGTACTGAAACGTTCTTAGGCCTGACTCAACCAAGGGCCACCACTGACTCATCTGCCCACTTCCTGGGCTTTCCCCTGTGTGCCTTCACACCCCACCCTTCTGGGGGATGATCTAACAGTGTTCATTAACTTTAGCCTCCACAGGGCCAGCTGTGTCATGGCCGCTGGCGCAACCAGGATCCTGTCTCTGGACATGGAAAGGAAAGAAGAGGGTTTAAATAACAGTACTTAGCTGGGAATTTCCTCCTAAGTGTCAATGGTGGGAAACATTTGACCTCAAAAGTAAGACTCTGCCTGGTGAGAAAGGGTGGTGTGCCCCTCACAGGAAATTAAAAAATGACCTCAGAGCATTACGTACATGATTATTTAAATGGTCAAGCATGAAAATGGGATCTTGCTTTTGAGTTTTAGAGCAAAAACAATTGGGGGTAGATGGCCTGGTGGGACAGGCTTATAACCCCAGCACTCTGGGAGGCTGAGACAGGAGGTTCACAAGTTGAAGTCCAGCCTTGGTAACTTAGCAACTTTGTGAAACCCTATCTCAAAATCAAAAATAAATATGGACTGGGAATATAGTTCAGTGTGAAGGCCCTGGGCTGCAGCCACAGAACCACAACAATAATATTTTTTTTTTAAAAAAGTGTAAATTAACAGAATGGAACTTAAAAAAAGAAACAGAATTGGGGCCCCGGAGGGTGCCACTGAGGAGAAAGTCAGGGTGATGCAATCAAAGAGCCTTAGTTCAAATCGAGCAAATTTCTTGAGCCCTTGTCCAGTGCGGCCCCTGTTCCAGCCCTTCCTTCCCGTCCCTGGATTCTCTCCTCCTGCCAACTCTCTTTTTGTTGTTCCCAATTTGAATATTTTTCATACTCAGATCTGTATAAACTTTTCTTCATCACCAGATTCTTTGATCTTGGAACAATGGCAGCCCTTTGAATAGCAGGACAGAAATATTTGTTACATAATTTCACTTTTTGTAGAGACTTTGAACAGAAGCATATCAAGAAAATGTAAAGTTAAATGGTTCTCATGGTTTGACCACACCCTGACCTCTTTTTGGTCTTCTTTCCTTTTCATAGTGTTTTTTTTTTCCTTTTAACTTTTTTCTTTTTTAACCCAATTTGGTCACACTCTTTGAGGCTAATTATATACTGGCCTTACAGTCTTCACAAGATTTGCACATGACAGGCTCTGATTTGCTTGTTAGTCCAGGAAGGCAATCTCGAAAATGAAGCTTCATAAATAAGCAAGAGGAAGATTTTTCTACTCAACAGTAAAGCTAATTTATACTTACAAGAATTCTTCCATGATGCATTATACAGTGTTAGGCATCATATTTTAATCTCCTCCACTTTTACACACATTTCAGCCATTCCTGACTTTGATTGACCTGTGATGTCTGTGTGGTTTGTAATGGATCATGGGCCACTCAGCACTCCCTGTATGGAGGGGCTACGATGTGCTATTCTCCAGTCTCTTAAGGGTTTCTTTTCCTCACTTTCTTACACATGTGCGCACACACACATATGCATGTGCACACGCATGTACTGAGATGCTCATGTTTAATGGTCCCCAAACCGAAACTAATGTTTTGGTCTGTCCTATTATCAACTTGTTACTTTCTTTTAGCTGAACAAAAGCAACTCCATTCATTTCTGAGAAACTTCAAAGATGTGTTTATAGGGACTGCAACTCCTGCCAGTAACCTAAATATAGAAACTTTTCCACTCAGATCTCTCAGCACTGGTGATGAGCTGACCAGTGAGCAACCTATCAGGAGAAAACGTGTTGTCATAAACAAACCACTCAGAGACCTGAAAGACTAGAAATCCTTCACCTATTGATTATCATGTGACCTTCAGAAGTCAATAACCTTTGACAGCCTGTATTACCTGCACTACTGACTCCCTCGGTGATGAGGACAAAATAGGGGAAGATATGGAAAAGCAATTTGAACAGTTAACTCACCTGTGCCAACACCTTTCAGAGTCAACTGTGTCCAAGTTTGCAGTTACTTTATAATATCATATATTTCTCTATGCTTAAGTTTTTTTTTAAAGTTGCAGGTTTTAGCTTTTAAGATCATCAGCTATGTTTGCTAAAGAAATTGTGTAAAGCCAAGTCCAGTGGTACAGGTTTATAATGCTAGCCCTCTGGTATGCTGAGACAGGAGGACCATAAATTGAAACCTAACCTTGAGAACAAGGTGATTTTGTGAGACCTAATTTAATTTTAAAGTAAGAATGGGCAGGGAGTATAGTTTGGTGTGAGGGCACCTGGGCTTGACACCCACTACCATGAGAAAAAAGAAAGAAGAAAGAAAGGAAAGAAAGAAACTGTGTGCACTGCCTTATATTTGAGACAAAGTTCTTTTGTTTGTCTTCCAAAATTCAAATCCGGCCCCCTTCTGTGACAACCAGACTCTTCACTTCTTTACCTAATCAACTCAAACACTTCTCAAAATGCTGACAGCGTGCGTCTCTGTAAGTATAGCTCCCTTTCCAAAGTCCAGGTGGATGGAGGCAGAGCTTCTCGTCTTGAATTCCTGTGCACGCAGCCAATTAAGAGATTACCAGGACACACCCGTTTTATAGCGTGTTATTCAGTGACGCTGACAGCGTGTTGGCACTGTGTTTTGACAGCCCTGACAGGAACATATTTATGGGGAAGAATTCCACCTAGATTTCTTTTGTTCCACTCATTACAATTGATTTGTTACCAGTGTAAACTTGGGGTTATTATAATAATTAGTGCCAGAATTAATGTAAGGAAACGGTGTTTCCCAGCTACAATGATAATCAACTGCAAGCTGGGTTCTCCTCCACCGCGGGGTGGGAACCTCCCAGTACCCTGCTGCTCAGGAGGTTCTTGGTGCCCTGGGTTAAGTGCAGGGCTTTTCACTTTTCTTTTGGCAGGTGTGGTTCTTGGAATGGTACCCAGGCTTTCACACTATTCTATATCCCCAGCCCCTTTATTTGATTTTGATACAGAGTCTTGCTATGCTGTTAAAGTGTGATCCTCCTGGCTCAGCCACCCAGAGAGCTGGGGTTACAGGCATGTACCACCAGGCCCTGCTTTACTTTTATTCTTTTTTGGTTTCCCTATTGAATCCTTCCAGGTCACCATGACACCTAGTTTATGTAATTCAGTGCTAGTGGAACAACAAACGTGACCATCTTTAAGTCATAGATGGTCTGTGAAGAGCCCAGGTGTTGGGAAGATTGTAGCCCAAGCAGCCGAGGGTGGGCTTTAAGGATGTGCCCAGGGAGACAGGAGTGTTAAAGGCAGAGCCGTGCTGCTGGTTGCCAAGTGCACAGATGTGGAGGGAACACCTACAGTCACCTCAGTCCTGTCGAAGGCCACTTAGGCCACCTGTGTGGCTCTTGTCCCTGGTTGTTGGAGCCTCAGGCTCACACTCCTGCTGGGAATATGCGGATAACCCTCTGTGCCTTTGCAAACATCTTGAAACTTACAATGGCTTTTGCAAAGCACGTGGTTATAGCTCCTCCTCAGATGGTTTCCAGGAGGGAGAAGGAGATGGAAACATTTCTTAGGGGCCTGTATTCTAAACCCCACTGGGATCTTGGCTTTGTGTCTTTTTGTGTGGTCTGTGCTTGTATTCTAGGCATGTGTGAGCTGAGAGGTTTTGGGTTCAAAGAGCATGAGTGGTCTGGAGAAGTCTCAGGTCTGTATTGAAAATTCACCTGTGTTATTAAGGTAGGAAGGGTGAGTCTAAGTCAATAATCATTCTCTTGTGAACAAAAATGCACAATACTCTAACATACTCATCAATATCAACTGGATTTTTTTTTAAAACAGGAATAAAGAGGTTTGGTGATGAAATGAAGTTGAAAATTTAAAAATTGTTTTCAATACTTTTTTTTTCTTTTTTTTTTTTTTGTTAAACTGGGGATGGAGTCCAGGGCCCTCACACTGAGCTACATCTCCAGTTCTTTTTTTATTTTACTTTTGATTTTGAGTCAAGGTCTGGCCAGTTATTAATGCTTTTTCTTTTTTTTTTTTTTCCCTGTGGGGTTTTTGAACAGACCTGCACATACTCATGCTGAACTACTGACCACTGCCCTGATCCCAAAGCCAGGTCCTGGCAGGAACAATGCTGCAGCCTTTGGGGTGAGGGGACCCTGAGTCCTAGATGCTCGCTGTCTGATATCTCCCTCTCAAAGCTCCTGACCCTACATCTGGCTATTGAGGGGAAGCAGTGGCCTTTATGGGGAGGGGACTCTGAGTTCTAGCCCACTCCTTCCCCTGGCAGATCTCTGAGACAGTCCCCTGGAGAGACCCCCAGAAATGTGGCATTTGCACCTCACCCTGTCAGATACACTATCCTTAGAAAGCTAAGACAACCACTTTGTTTTAGTCTGTTGTTGGTTAGATCCCTGTTGCCCTTATTTTGCCTGGAGTCACTTTTCTTTTTGTTTATGTATTTATTTTTAATTACTTTAATTCATTTTCATTTAATATCATTATCATTATTATTATTTTGAGCCAAAGTCTCAATGAGTTGGCCATGCTGACCTGGAACTTGCAACTTTCCCCAGAAAGGTGTGTGCAGCTGCCCCTTGCTCAGCACTGTGCGATTTTGGTGCCATGGCTTCTTTCTTGTCTCTCATGAACCCTCTTTTCTCCTTCACCCTCTCTGTCAGTCTGGCTGTTTACCTTTCTGGCAAGTTCTTCCCTGCTTGGGTCTGCCTTTCCTGGAGGAGCTGCTAGGTGCAGATTTGCATGTGGAGGAGTTGTGATAGTTTTAGTAACTGATAGCTGTGATCGTTATGGTAGTGTGGTGGTTGCAGTAGTTTTGGCCATTGAGATAGTTGTGGCAGTATTGGTAGGTGTGGTAATTGCAGTAGTTGTGGAATAGTTTTGGTCATTGTCTCTGGAGGCTCCAGGCTTCTTTCCAGGTCTCTTTCTCCCCTCATCCTTTCTCCTAGGAGGTCACAGCAGCCCAGTGCCCGGGCACTGTTTCCACGCTGCTCCTTTGCAGAGAGAGATAGTAAAGAGCCACGAACAGAGTCCACTCATGGATGGTCGAGACAGAGGCACAGGGGGAATCTAGCTCCGAACAGCCTAACTCAGGTGTTTTTATTTTCTCTTTTCTTTTCCTCATTCATTTTTCTGTTCTTTCTTCCAAATTGTATGGAAAGATACTTTTGTATGCTATGTCAAAAGACAGACTGCACATTAAATATAAGTAGATGATATATTAAAAGAAACAACTGATGTAGACATTACCACAGGTGGACAAGGATGAGGAAATTCACACAACCATGGTTCTTAGTAGTGGAGGGAATTAATACCAGTATATTTGTCTGTCTGTCTGTCTTTCTTGTTTTCTTTTTTCTGGTATTGAGAATTGAATCCAGGGCCTTTGCAATGTACTCTTTTTATTTTTGAATTTTATTTATTTCTTATTACTTTTTTTTTGAGACAAGAGTGTCACTCTGTAGCCCAAGCTAGTCCTGAACTCACCATGTAGCCCATGGTAAACTAGCCTTGGACTTACAGCATTACAGCAGTCTTCTGCTTAGCCTCCTGAATGCTGGGATTACAGGCATGTGCCACCACACCTGGCTTTATGTGGTGCTGAGGAATCAACTCATGGCCTTGCTCTCGCTTGGCAAGTGCTTTAACTGCTGTGCCATTTCTCCAGCCCTTATGTTTTCATTTTAACGGTGTTTAGTTAAGTTGCCTTGTTGTGCAGACAGAGATGGAACTTGAGATCCTCTGCCTCAGCTCTCCAAAATGTGGAGAGAATATAGGTATGCACCCCATGCCTGACTAGGAACCATATTCTTGAAGAGCGAGACGTAGCCAGTTCCTGGAAGCTGGGCTCATTTTCAAGCCCTGTTCTCTTTCTGCTCTCTAGTCTCCAGCAGGAGCTGAACATCCAGAAGATCCATATGGGGGAGGTCAGAATCCATTCTCTCAGGGTGCAAGGCCATAGGGTGAGTAGAGGATATGTGTGTGGGGGAAGGACTGCTGAGGACACCCATGGGGTGCTAGACACATGACACGAGCAGAGGTCTGCTGTGTGGGAAGGATGCGTCCTGGGTGAAGGGAAAGAGGGGAGAATTTCAATCCATGAGAATAGGGCCGAGGTGGTTTAAAGCAGGTTGAAGCTGAGCTTGATGGTATAGGCCTGTAATCCCAGCACTCTGGGGGACTAAGGCAGGAAGATTGTAAATTCAAGCCCTGGGCAATTTAGTGAGACCTGGTCTCAAAAAAGGGGGAAGGGTTGGAGCTTACTGTGAAAGCTCTGGGCTCAATCTTTAGTGCTAAAAATAGATAGATAAATAGATAGATAGAAAACTGAGGTGTATGAGGAGGGTAGGGACCAGGTTGTGAAGTCATAATCAGCTTATAGTTGGTTCTCCCAGGTAGTATGACCTCAGCTGGCCAGGATGTGGTAGAGGTAGAACAGACAGCAGAGGGCAGAGAGGTGGGTAAAAATGGTAAGACGTGGCAGGTGATTCCATGAGGCCAGTACTTGTCAAAATGAAGGCAGGACAGGTGCACGGAGAGAAAGCTGGAAAGGGGATGGGGCCAGGTGCTGGATAGGCCTGCCAGGGACTGGAACCTGATGGATGGTCAATGGACTCAGAAGTGCCAGGAGACAAAAGCACGGCTAAGTGGAAAGCAAGTGGTAGGAGGCAGGCAGTGCCTGTGCAGATTCCAGGGGAGGAGAGAGACCTAAAGGCGAGTTAGGAATCCAGAGCAGTAAAACAAGGCAGTGAGGTGCAGATAGGGTGGTTGGGTGCGGGGGATCAACAGACTCCTCCTGTCCAAAGGCTACACCCAGGCTCACCCTCCTGGCCTCTCCTCAGAGCCACCTGCCCATCATGGCTGTGTCCCCCTCTGTCTAAGCCGACTCAAAAGCTTTGGAACCATGCAACTTCTGAACTCTCATCTTTCTTGGTTCCTCCCATCTGCCTCTTTCTAAAAGCTCAGCTAAGTTCCTCCCTCATCACAGGTTTAAAAGCACAGGGCCAACCAGTCATCATGAAGTGGAACCCCAAAACTGTGAACAGAGGAAACTTTTTATCTATGTAAGTTGAATTTCTCAGGTATTTGTTATCATGACAGAAAACTAACAAAACAGTTGAATCACTTAGGAGAAAGGTTCTAGTGGTTTAAATGCCAGCAGTGGAGGTGACAAAGATTGAGGTTCTGGAGAGATCCCGGAGCATCTGCAGCTGGGGGAATCTATTAGGTGGGGAAGGTGATGGGAAGAGATGAAGAAAGCTCAGAATTCTCGCCCGAGCAGTTCTGTGGTGCCATGACTGAGGAGGAGTGTGTTGGCAAAGAGTGGGGTGGATTTCTTATTGGCTTGTTTGTTTTGGTGGTGACCGAGTTGAGGGAAATCCTGAGTTTTTAGGCTTCCAGTAAAACATCAATTTGGATATCTGAGCCTAAGGCACTTAGGGGTGTAACCAGGACTGGACGTATGAACTCGGGGGTTGTTAGCATTTGAATTTACCGTTGGTATTTAGAGCCTTGAGGCTGAATGAAATATCCTAGCAACAGTGAAGAAAAGGAGAATAAGCCTATGCAGCCTTAGTCCTCAGTCACACCAAGATACAAAGGTTAGGTAGCGAGAAGGAAGCCAGCAGAGGAAATGAAAAGGGAGTAACCAGTCAACGAGGTAGACAGAAAAGAATGGTGTCATGGGAAGCCGAGAACACCAGCGTTTAAGGAGAGAAAGTCATCCCTGTTCTTGGTGGATAGGGAAAGGTTGAGTAAAGTGATGGCAGAGTGTGACCACGGGATGACATGTCAGCTAGGGGGACTGAAACTTGATTGGAAAGGAAGCAGAAGTGAGGAAGTACGAATATACAGAAGATCAAGGCTTAGAGAAATTAAGAGTAACTTTCCCACAGTTTGGATGTGATTGAGGATTATGAACCCATTGTGTCTGATGTCGGAGCTTACCTCTGGGTCATAATGAGGACAGGGATGATACCTAGTCATGATACCTATGGGTAGCTGGGGCTCAGGGGCATCAGAAAGCCAGTAGCTATGAATGTTCTCTAATCCAGAGCAGGTCTGAGAAGACTGACCAGAGAGGCACAGTGGAGCAAAGGGTGGGCCAGGAGAGGCAATGTCATGGGAAAGGTTTGGAGAAACTATCTGCAGATTGTGTACTTTATTGATATTCATTCAGGTCTGGTCTTTACATATCAAAAAGAATTGTAGAATACACTCATCCTTGTGATTTCTACAGCAATCCATTCAGTTAAAAATCACTGTAGTATGTCAGGAAGATGTGTCTTGATGAGAAGGCAGGGTAAGGACTAAACTACAAGTGGATCATTCAAGAGATTAAATCATCTTTGTTTCCAATCAGCACAGCTAGTTTGACCTCTGTCCTTATGCATGTGAATGATTGAAGTTCCCATAGTATTATTCCATGACTTACCTTCTCATCTATCCGTCCACCTGTCTATCTATCCAGCTGTCAGAAATGCACTGCACATCTAGCTGTGGGCTGGCCTTTGTGACTTCATCATAAAATCATGATTCTTATCCATGAAAAAGTATGTCTGTTGAGATGAAAATAATCTCCAAATAATACAAGAGTAATAATCATACAGAAGTGTATTGTGCTTTCCAGTGCCAGGGTTTATACATACAAAAATTTTCTTGTCTGAAGAAGTATTATAGAAACTCAAAGAAAGATTTGGGTAACTTGTCCTGAGTGAGATTAATTGGCCTCTGGATTCAGTAGATGAGTTTGAAGGAATGTGTGTAGAAACAGCGAGAAAAGAGAATTGCAAGAGGAACAGGACAGATTCTTTAGAGAGAATAGGGAAAAGGGATGAGGTGTGCATGCATGTATGCATGTGTGTGTGTGTGTGTGTGTGTGTGTGTGTGTGTGTGTAAACAGCTCTCTGTGTGTGTGAAGTTGCACTTAGCATGGCTGCTCACAGGTTGGAGACAGAGGTAGAAAGTGATACAGTTTGATAGACATTAGTAATGGCTCATTCTTATAAGCAAGAACTATTTCATTGAAACTTCTGACAAACCAATAAGATTCATACTGTTATGATTCCATTTTACATATGTGGATACTAAGGCAATGAGATTTTAAATAATTTCCTTTTGGACCCCAAAGCTGGTCAGTGTCTGGATTCTGATTTTAACCTAGGCAAACTAGCTCCAGATGCCCTCGCTCTAAATCAGTTAAGGCTAGGAGGTGTGGGCTGTCAGACATAGGAAATGATATCTGGGGAAACTTCATACCCAGTCACTTCTGGAGGGTCTCATGGCTGCCGGGATAAAATTCAGGTCATCTCTCATCTTGGGTGGAAATATTTTACATCTTTATTTCTACAAATGTCAAATTGTGCCATAGCATTTCCTTAAATGATAAATTTAGCTAGCCAGTGTTAGCAATACTCACAGTATCCGTGGCAGAGATATTTTCACATCACATCAGATTAGTTTCAGAGACCTTGAAATTGTGTTTACACTCATTACTACCCAAAATTGTAACAGTTATTAGACCTGCTGCCTTATCTATTATGTAATTCATTCATGAAAGCATATATATTTAAACTGTCTTTTGAAATCATTAGGCTTTTTTGTAATTTTCTATATGTAAAAACATTATTAGAAGAGATCTCTGGGATTCTCTAGGGAACTCAGAGTATCAAGGAGCACCCACATACAGTAAATCAACAACTCCTGAAGCTGCCTAAATTCCCATATTATATGCATATCCCTTGCTCCACTCCCCAGAGATGCTGTGTAAAATTAGTGTTTCTATTGATTGGGGTACTCTCTCTCTAATACATGAATACTGTTCTTTAAAGCTCAGTTTTTTTTTTAATTCTTATACTGGGAGCTTTAATCACAAAGTTAAACTTTCTTTCTCCTCTACCTTTTCAGCCTGTCCTTTCTTCTTGAACTCCATTTCTCTAAATAATGTGAGTAATTTCTGTCTGGTTTCTGTGGAATCTGATTTCCAGAAGTCCAGGAGGTCCATCTGACTCCTCCCATATCTCCCACTCACTCCTCAGTCTGACACATCTCTAAGCCCCAAGGGTGACCCTCTTGGGAGTTTCCCATCGCAGACATATCATCATGGTATTCTTCCATGAAGTTCATCATGAAGTCAGCTCCCAATTTCCCTTATTGCTTTCTCAGCCATCAGAGGGACTACACTGTGAGCAACACAAGTCAAGAGTGTACCGAATACCTGTAGCAGAATGAAATGCTCAGGGGCTGCCCAGGTGAAGCCCAGCCCTCTGGATCTGACTTCTGTGCCAGCTTTCCTAGGCGCAACCCTTTTTGGTGATTTACTGGAAAGCTTTTCATGACAGCACCCACGCTGTGTCCTCTCCTTTTGCTATGTGAGTTCTCATCCACATGTGTGCCTTCCTCACAGGTTTAATCTCTTTCTTTTGAAAAAGTTTGTCTCTTCCCTGCCATGGTCAGTTGGCAACCACCCCTTCCTCCCATCGTGGCCCCAGAATTATGTTTTCTTGGTTGTCACTGTACATTTGCGGCGAGGAAAGAATTTCCAACTTCCAGAGACTCTTTCTTTGCTGCTTTGGGTGCAGAGTCAGAAAGGACTACTACTGCCACTCAGAAGAAACTTGGTGACAGGAACCCATCACCTTCCCAGCTGTGAATGCCATTGTCGGGTTGCTTACGTTGAACTTTTACAAAGTGTTTCAAGACAAGAACTGCAGTGGGAGTTAGTGCTGGCAGTGCTGTTTTTGCATTTCTCATTTGTTCTTTGGTGTCAGAGATATAAGTTCACTTAAAAAAATGTTGAGAAGAATGAGTTTTCCTCCAAATGTGGAAAGAGTAGTACTTTTGGTTATTTCCTGAGTACAGAGAGCCAGAATATTACAAGACAGGAATCCATCAGTGCTTCTGCTTTCTTTTGTCCACATGTGATGTTTCCATTTTCTAGTCAGGGGTCAAACCTTGCAGGAAAAAAGAAGAAAAGAAAAGCATGTAAAGGCAGAGTACCCAGCCCAAGCGCTGCCCAAGCTGAAGCATGGATGCGCTTTTCATATGACTAATAGCATTTCAAGGTATTTTTGAAGTTATCCATTTGTAATACGATCTCTTGGACTTGAGCATTCTTTTAAAAAGATTTTGGGATAAAATTCTATAAGCGGTAAAAGTTGGCAGCTCAAAGATATAAGGCCTTACTTCCTGTTACTGGGTGATTTTTTTTTTCTTTCTTTTTGTGGTACTGGGGACTGAACTAAAGGTCTTTATACTGAGCTACATTCCCAGACCTTTTTAAATTTTTTAAAAAAATTTTGAGACAGAGCTTCCATTAAGTTGCCCAGGCTAGGTTTGAACTTGGTATTCTTCTGCATTGGTGGATCTTGGCCTTTTTACCAGAAGGTAAGAAGCACAAGTCCAATGACAGGCACAGGATGAGTGTTGAAAGAGCTATTTGCTCTGAAATATACCCCTACTAAAATGGAAAGGTTTGGGGAATCTCAGATTTCTTCTGGTTCATCATGAGCCTTTGAAGGATGAAGGGGGGCAGGCCAGAATACGACATGATTACTGAGGGAAGAGAGTACCAGTCCCCATGGCCACTGTCCTGCTTTTAGAACGATTTCATCCAGAGTTTCCTCTTGTCGTCTGACCATTTCCTTTAAATTTCATGTCGTCATTTCTTCAGCCTTCTCATCTGTTCCTTGAGTGTTCTCATCCTCCATCTTTCTGTGTTGCTTTCCTCCCTTTCCAGGTGCTGATGTGTCTGGAGAACATGTCCATAGCTACCTGTTCATTGGCCAGGGAGGAAGAGAGAGTGGTCCTTGGTGTCAGAAAGCAGAGGTTTTGTAGAGTGGGAAATAATAGCCAGAGGGTATGGCGGAAAGGGAGAGTATATGGTCAGACTTAAGGGAGGTGCTGGATCAGAGGGCGTGGAGGTGAGGGGTGCATGTGGGGAGAAAGGCATGGGAACATGGGCTGCTTGAGTTTTGGGAGCTTTGGAAGGGAGAAGTGTGGGAGCAGCTGGAGGCCTCTGGTGGGATCCTTAGGAGGGAGGCATTTGAGCATACTGGTCAGCTGAACGTTAGGGGGAGGTATGGGATCCCAGAGGAGGGTGGGAGGCCAGGCCAAAAGGAGAGATGGAGAGACAGATGTTGAGTCTTAGGGTTGTCTGTCTCATCTGTTGAGAGAGGAGAGATGGGGTAGCAGGTGTGAATGTAGACATGCTTACGTGTTGGGGAACATTTGGGACAACTTATGCCCGATTATTTCTATATCATGAATCAGTAGTGGGGTAGGGCTTTCTCTTGAGAAGGAGAGATTCTCACAAACACCAGATCCTATAACAGAAACAAGAGAGACTGAGTGGAGGTGAAGAGGCCATGACTAAAGACCAGAAAGGATGTGTGCATGGCATGGCGAAGTCTGCCGAGGCTGGGGAAAACAAAACGAAACAAAACAAAACTGGAGAGTCTTGAATCTGCACAGTGGTTTCTTTTTTCCTTCTGATTTGACTAGGTATAAAAAATTAGTTCCAATTATTGATTTTGTATTTTTATGAGAAAGATTTGGTGTAAGAAAGTGCATGAAAAGTTACTGAAGCTGAAGCCATCAATCATACATCAAGGAGTAAAAAGCACTAGAGGACTTGAAAAGTGCTCATACACAATGGTGTGTACACACTTAAACCCCTGTTGTATAGTTTGATGAAGTTTGTTTTTGTTTGTTTGTTTATTTATTTATTTATTTATGTAGAGAAGATTGAACACAGAAAATTTTCACTGACCTCCATCCTCAGGCCTTTTTTGTTTTTGATTTTGAAAGAGGTCACTAAGTCACTAAATTAGGAGTACTTTCAGCAGGGTTGAGATCCAGGACTTAGTAAATCCAGGGATTAGGAATCTTCTCAGCCCTGGAGAACAGGAAGTTCTCAAATCATACAGAGAAAGTGTTAACCTTGAAAAGACCACACTGATCAGTAAGAAACTTAACTGCCTGCTAGAATAAAGCCCAACACGTTTTAAAGGAAAAAAAGAAAATCAGGAAAATCAACAATGTAAACTTCAGTAGTGCTCCTGCCTCAGCCTCCTGGAAAGCTGGGATTTCTGGCATGCACCAACATATCTGGCTGAGTTTTACCAAAGGTTTGTGTTCTTATAACCTTCACTAAACTCAAGATAGGAAACAAATCTATTATAATGTGAAGTTTCTTTTCAGATATTTAGTACTTACAAATTTATTACCTATAGCATTCCCCACTCCTTTGTATATAGATGAGTTTCCAGGTGATGTCATTTGCCTTCCACTTAAAGAACAACCTTTAACCTTTCTTGTGGTGTAAGTCTATTGATGGCACTTTCTCTCAAGTTTTGCTTTTCTGAAAGTGTTTTTATTTTGCTTTATTTTTTAAAGACTGTTTTCAGGGGTTGAAAAATTCTGGGAATGAAGTCTTTTTTTGTTGTTTTCTCTTCAACACTTTAGAGATTTTTTTCATTGTCTTCTATCTTGCCAGGTTTGCCCAGAGATCCATGGTCAGTGTTATCTTTATTCATTTATTCAGAATCCCTACAGGTCAGCAGACACAAGCACTTACTGAATCTTATTTTTTGCTGGATGCTTTACAGATTTTCTCTTTATTCCTAGATTTCATCAATTTGATGTGTGATGGTGAACTTTACTGAATATTTATAATGCTCAGGGTTTAAAAAACTCTCTAAATCTGTAAGGTCATATTTTTTATTAAGCTGGAAGAATTTTAGGGCACTTATTTCCTTCCAATATTTTTCTGTGACCTGGATATATATGCATTTCCTCTGTGATTCCAGTGGCACATGGTGGATTACATCCCAGAAGTCTCTAAGGTTCTGGTTTTTTTTTTTTTTTCACTTCTATTTTGCAGAATTTTATCTCATTGTGCTTCATTTTGAAAAATTTCTTTTGATAGGTCCTAAAGCTTATTGATTTCTTACTTTATAGTATTTGGTCTACTGTAAGGATTCACCTGCAAATTTTTTGATTTCATATACAATACATTTTTATCTCTACATTTTATTTGATTCTTTTGATACTTTTAATTTGTGGTTTTTTTTGAATAACACAGTAACTATTTAAATGTCCTGGTCTGCTAGTTCCACTCAGTTTGACAGGTATAGGATGTTTGCACTGAGTGATATTTTTCTGTCAGTGAGTTACATTTTCGTATTTCTTCAGA
Source organism: Ctenodactylus gundi (assembly GCA_004027205.1). Classification (NCBI taxonomy): domain Eukaryota; kingdom Metazoa; phylum Chordata; class Mammalia; order Rodentia; family Ctenodactylidae; genus Ctenodactylus; species Ctenodactylus gundi. The sequence goes on from PVKB01002301.1 coordinate 162,281, forward strand.
TGGCTAAAACTTTTCTGTTGGGTGATGGATATTTTAAATTTACATCGTTGATTTCTTTTGATTTTCATTTAAAAAGTGATGGGCTTTATTCTAGAAGGCAGTTAAATTTTTTACAGATCAGTTTGGTCTTTTCAGTGTTAATTCTTCCTCTGTATGATTTGAGAATTGCCTGTTCTCCAGGGCTGAAAAGATTTCTAATCCTCTAGCATGAGCCATAAGAGGTCTTTCTCTAAGTCCTGGATTTCAACCCTGTTGAAGCCCTTCTCATTTATAGGCCCTATGTTTTCCTCTCCCATCTTACAAGTTTCACTCTAAAAATCCCTGGCTTGTGTTGCACCCAGGCTCAAGGAGACATGCTATGGATTCTAGAAATTACTTCTCTGAATTCTCTCTTCTACTGTGTGATTCAACAAGCATTGGTTGCCTGGCCCCTCAAACCCCATGGTCTGTCTTCTTGGCGCAGCAAGATCACTGTGCTCTGTTGGGATTGCCTCTGCTGCCCTACTATCCAGAAAGAGACTTCAGAAGGAAAGCCAAGGCAGTTACTCGACTTATTTTGTTTGAGTTCCTCTCTCAGAGTCCCAAGGATTGGCCTGTGGGTTGTCCATTTGTGGAAACTGTTGTTCTATAGATTTTTGTCGTGTATTTCTCACGATGGGATTGGAACTGGTCCCATGACCAGCAAAAGAAGTCTGATTTCATGACATATTTAAAGAAGCTGTTTTGACAGAGCACTTTCAAAATGATAAAGTCATCAAAATGATAGACTATTGCTAATACAAAATTACCAACAAGAAAAACAGACATCCTTTCCGTGTTTAGGACTTCTTCCTGTTGCAATGCCATGTTGTCCAGCAGTAGGATTTCAGATGCTCGAATGATGGGGTGAAGATCTGAGGATCTGGACAGTGGAGTAGGAACTGAGCCGTATCTGTATGATCACTCAGATTTACCAAAATTAGAGTTATTTTCTACTTTTTACTACTTAAGAAACACTCATAAGTTGGTGTAAATATTTTAAAAATCCTGAGATATAGTCAACTAGCACAAAGCCATTCTATCTCTAGAACTGAGGGAGAGAGAGAGGGAGAGAGAGAATATGAAAATGAATGTATCATGAAATTTACCTTTTTACAGTGGCTTTCAGTATATTTACAGAGTTAGGAAACCATCATCTCTGTCTAATTGCATATATATATATATATATATATATATATATATATATATATATATTTAATCATCTCCAAAGGAAGCTCTGTGTCTACTAGTGTCATTTCTCATTTCCCTTTTTTTCTGGAAACTGCTAGTTTACTTTCTGTCTCTCAGGATTTGCCAATTGACCTTTCAGATAAATGGAATCATGCCATTCGTGGCCTTTTATTTTCTCTTAGCATAATGTTTTCAAGATTCATCTGTTAGAATGTGTGCCACTACATCTCAGAGCTCAAAAGTAATCCATTATGTGAATATATAATGTTTTATTCATTTATCCAAAGAGGAACATTTGGGATGCCTCTCCTTTATTGGTTTATTTTGAATAATCCCGCTATAAACATTCATGTACAAGTTTCTATGTGGACAAATTTGTGTTTCCCTTTGCTGGATACTTAAGAGTTGGATTGGTATGTTTCTTGATAACTGTTTAACTTTTTGATGAATTCTCAAACCATTTTTCAAAGAGGCTGCTTCATTTTGTGCTACTACCATCAGTATATGAGAGTTCTAGTTTCTTCAAATCTTTGCCAACACTTGCCATTGTCTGTCTGTCTTGTTAGCGTCATCCTGTGATATTGAAAGTGATATGTGAGGTTTTGATTTGTGTGTAACTAATGAGTCATCTTGTTGAGTATCTTTTCTTTGGTCTTTTGTATATTTCTTTGAAGAAAGTTCACTGAAATCCTTTGTTCTTTTGTTTTAACTGGGTTGTCTTTTTTCATGGAATTGTAAGGATATTTTATATGCCTTATATGATGTATGGTTTGTTAATATTTTATCCATTATCTGGATTGTCTTTTAACATTCTTGATGGTGTTCTTTGAAGAACAGAAGTTTTTAATTTAGATGAAGTGCAATTTATCTTTTTCTTTTATCTTGTGATTTTGATGTCACCGCTGAGGAGCCAATGTCTAATTTGAGGTCATGAAGATTTATATCTAAGTTTTGTTCTAAGAGCTCTATTCTTTTAGCTCCTAAATTCTGGTCTGTGATCCCTTCGAAGTTCATATTTACATTTGACATGAGGTATTTTCAAAGCATTTTATAACATGTTTTGGAAGATTTTCATCTTACCCTGTTTTGTCTCACGAAGTCATGAAGGTTTTATTACTTTGCTTTCAGTTAAATGCTTTACTTTTCACTAAATACTAATAATCTGTTTTCTTGTCTCTTAAAATCCCTATATTTAAAAATTGTCTTTTATCATGTTTCTTTTTGGATATATACTAGATAGTCTGACCTTATTATGTTTATTAGTCTCTGGAAAAATCCTTAGTTGAATTTCAAATCTCTCTTAGCACTCTATTGTAAGACGGATGCTATATTTTAATTTTACTTTATAAAATGTTCAACATTTTTGGATATAAAAGCTATTGAATATCTATAAGAATCAATAAGGTGAAAATCCCAAACATACAGAAATCACGATAGATGTTTAGATTGGGGTGGGTTCAGTGGTGTGACATTTAGGTTTTATTTGGAATTTTCAAAAAAATGAAGTATTTTAACTTTATGTTTTACCATACCTATATAAAAAATGGCTTTGTAGGATCATCCTTCTTTAGCAATATAGTGTTCTCAAAAGAATTTTTAGGAAGAGCCTTTTAAATAACCATTATGTTTCATCATGTGAAGAGGCAACCTTTTCTCCATTGTTTCCTTTTTGTTTTAAAATGCTGTCCTGTAAGTACTTTCTAAATTAATTTGTCTTACTCTGAACATGTATGATTACTATTTGAATTAATTCAAGCCTAGTTTATTGGCTAAGGCTGCAAAAATGTATTTTCTGTCTTTTATAGTCAGTTTGTAATGCTCTTTACAATATGTAACTCTTTTATACCAATAGAATATTCAGTGGTATTAAAAGAACCATTTGTTAATTTCGTAAATGTAAGTTTTTGTATTGTTTTATTTAAGTCATTTATATTTTTATTTGCAAAGTGAGTGAACCACATGGAAAATTTTTATTAAAAATGAATCTTTTATCTCAAATAAAAAACTGACTTGAGTACTTGGCAAAGGAACATGGAAGTATTTATTGGACAAGGCAGCATTTGGTGGATGTGAATAATGCTTTTTTTTTTGGAGATTTCACTCACAAACTATTCAGCAGTCTTGCATACTACTATCTGATGGTATCTCCTGTAACCTTGGTCTTCACATTGGTCTTTGATTCACAGCGCAAATCAGAGTTGCTGGGATGGGGTGCCATGGAAAACTATCCCAACAGTAAGAAGGAAATGCAAATGCCTCATTATGGGAAGGAAAGGGTAACCAAATACTCCAGCTCTAAGCTTAAAATATGTGGGCCATTTGCTTATTTTCTTTGTCGATATTAGAGAATTTCTTGTTACAGGATATTAGCTGAAGTCGAGAGGTCTTAAAAGGCCCAAGGAAGATATTAAAAACAGTTAACATTTAAGAATCATGAAGAGTTCCTTTCCCTACTTTTCATACCATGTGCTAATCATCAGTTGGAATCAGGTATTTCCTCTCCTGGAGTACAATTCCATAGCTAGGTAAAAGATAGAATTTCCTTTGAAGTATATGAGCACTGCTTGTTATAGGGGAACTGACAAGAAAGGGTATTCATTATTACAATTTTTCACCATATAGAAACTTCACTAAATGGTTCATAATGAGGATATTTATTTTAAGCTATTGTATTGAATGTAGTATTTCCTTAGGACTGTATTTCCATTCACTCATACTAATTACCCACTATTTTTCTTAGTTACTCATTTATTTAACTCAAATGCTTCTGTTCTCTGAATATATTTGTTCAGGAAGGATTTATTGAGTAGGAGTAACCAGCAATAACTGGACCCTGGGGCCGGTGTTATTCTCTTGCAGAGAGACTGTTGGGTTATTTTTGGATTTCCTAAATAGATGAGATGAATGTACACTAGGCCACTCTGTTAAAAACTCAGAAATTGTGTGAGCTTCTTGAGCAGGAACTGTGCTGTGCTTATCTATGTATCTCTAGTTTTATTAGAGATCTTCAACTGTATTTTTGTGAAACTGAATTGAGTATAGTGCTGGAGTGTTTGACATGGAAATGTGTTCCAACAGTCAGGTGACCAACTAGTCTGAAATGTTCCCAGAGGTGTCCTAGGGCCTGCCAAGAGGCCGGTGAGGAGTTCTACTTCAGCTATAGGAGTTGCTCTTTTGTTTATAGATGCTCTCTGGAAGGTATTTTTAAATAGGTGTCCACTGATGAAAATATTGGAAAATTATTCTGATTCATTCGCCTCATTTTATTAACTTCTGTCATTTTACAAATGAGGCAAGTCTATATTTCAGCAGTCTTCATCAGTTACACATTATTCAACTTTTCTAAACAACACAGACAGTTCAGATCATTTCCTTTGCCCTTAATCCTCTAATTCTCCTTTTATTTTTCCTTCTTTCTGCTTTAAAAAAATTTTTTTAAGGGAAAGGAGATGTAGTGTGACAGCCTAAAAATAATCTTCTGAAAAAACGATGAAGCAATAAAGTAGGAAAGCCTTTGAAAATCTCTAGCCAGCTCTGTCAGCGTCTGTAATGTACAGCTGCTGGAAGTCTCCTTGATGCTGAGCTCCCTCTTACTGTGAATGAATTCATTAAAATGGTACAGAACTCATCAGGGGCCCCAAAATAAGGAAACTCATTTCTAAATGACTAAGGACTGAGCATGAAATTCTCTCTTCGCTTTCCTAGCCTCGTGGAGAACACACACACATACGTTATCATCTTGTCTTTATCATTAAAATAAGTCAGAGCAGAGCATACACATCAGATCCAGGCTTGTCAACTACAAAAGCAACTCCAGAAAGATGTTTCAGAGATTCTTGAGGTACTCAGCTCATACCAAAGGTGAACACACTGGGTAGTGCTGAGATCTTTATTATAAAGGAAACCAAAATCATTTTCTCCAGGTAACTTGTTGCTGGTATCTGCTGAAAGAGTGTTTCCAGATGAGCTGTCTGATTATATGTCTGTCGTGGTTTGGTGCTGTAGGCCTAAGTCAATGAGATGGAACCAGACACTTGAAGGATGTAAAATGGCAGCACTAAGTGTCTTGAAAGGTAGGCAGACCTACATCATTTGCAGATTCCAGAAGGCTGTGCAAATGCCTGTAATGGCACCAACTAAATATTTTCAGTTTGTGTGTCAATCAGAATTTATGTAGGTGAAATAAATTACTAAGTAGTCAGCCAAGCCTACATAAAGAACATAAAGCAGAAGTAAATAAACGAAGGCAGTCCTCATGATGACCTGTGTGGCGATGGTCAGCCCTGCCATGTCAGTATTAAAAAGCCAAGATGACAAAGCAAATTGGGCCCAGTGGTGCAAGGTTGAAATCTCAGTGCTGTGAGATGCTGATGCAGGAGGATCATAAGTTTGAGCTCAGCCTGGGTACCTTGGCAACTTAGTGAGACCCTGTCTGAAAAATTAAAAAAAAATTGGACTGGGGGTGTAGTTCAGTGAAAAGATCCTGGGTTTAATCATCCGTACTGGAAAAAAAAAGGAAGATGAAGCAGGAAACAGCAAGTATCATTAATCCTCCATGGACATATGGGACATGGCTATGAAAGTGGCGAAGAAGAAAGAGACAGGCTATGGGCAAACCCTCGATAAGTTGCAGACGGGGAGCAGAAGAGTGGCTGACGCAGGGTGGGAGCGTTGAAGGGGAAAGGATGAGTGCACACCCAAGGCAGAGAGGTTGACGACATGTTTATTGAGATGGGATTGAGTACACAGGTCATGGGTGGCAGGAACAGAGGTGACTTGGGGTGGAGCCTATTCTCTTTCCTCATTACATCTGGTCATACTATAAGACAAAATGATAGGAGAAAACTTTCTGTAATGAAAAAGAAGTGACCGCGTCTGCTAGGTACTTCTCTGCTGGGTGTTTAGAATGTATCCTGCACATGACTTGGTAAAAAAAAAAAAGCGTGTCTTAATCTTTCTTACTCCTTTGCATCTGATAAGTCTAGGTTTATGTATTGCATAAATTCTAAGTACTTTATAACGCTAGTTATTCCCCAAAGGGCCATTCACCTTTGGTTGCAGAGATGTAATCTTCCGATTTTTCACTAATATCTTTCTCATTTTATCTTGTGACCTTTTGTCTGACACTCATTTTGAAAAGATGAAGTTTTTGTTTGGTTAAAATTAAATACTTGTATCCTTTACAAAGTCACATGCTTTATAGCAAAGCTTAAGACAAAACCAAGAAAAACAATACCTCCTTCAAATTCTGCTTTCTGCAAGGGTGACCTCTGAATAGAAGATTTGTTTTCCTCTTTCCACTTATTATACTTGTATGCCACTGCACTTGTTTCACACACACACACACACACACACACACACACACACACACACACACACACACACACGCCCACCCACACATGCACACAGACACACACAGACACATGCACAAAGACATGTTTCCCTGGAACAGGATGGGCAGTTTTCTCTCTAGTACCAGTGGGCTTGCCTTGAGAGCCCTCTCTGAGTGATGCTCTGCTATGCAGACAGACATTTCTCACATTTCTGCCATTCTGATGGTTTGTGGCACTGACCCATGCACATCCCTAATCCATTTTAGCAGAATATAAAGCTCACTGTCCTGGACCTAGACTGGTTCCCTAGATTCTCTGGAAGAAATTTTAGATGCCATTTGCTAATTTGGACAGTGTTATTGTTGTTCAGAGTTCATCCTTCTAATTTGAGTCACATCTGCGATGTTTAGCTGAACTGGGAGCGTCGGCATTAAGCTCTGTCTTCATTTGCTCTGGGGACACATGGTGTGTGTAGGAGCCATCATGCTTTGTTTTTACAAATCAAACTCTTAATTAATTACTGAACATACTGCAATTCACTAATCAAGCTGTATTTTTTGAGGCATTTCTGACTGATAAATATCTAGTCATCTGGCTTCGCAACACATCCTCTAGTCCTCTCTTGAGACAAAAATGGGGAGAGTCATCAGAAATGGTCCTTTTCATGTATTTATTTTGTTCATCATTATGCACAAGCTTGGAGGAAAACAATTTTTCATTGAACTCTGTCACTATTCCTCCAGCCAACATTGCGGGGCAGTGTTTTCAAGCCAGAGGAAGTAACTAAGTCCAAAAATCCTAAAGACTTGGGATCAAACTCAGCCTTTTCCATTTCTAGCTGACTGAACTTTAAATCTAAGCTCTTTACTTGCATAGTTTGTTTTGGATCAAATGAGAAAAGTCACAAAGCATCTACTACTATGCTTGGCATCTACTGACCATGACATTTCTAGTTACTTATTTATTCACATTAACACTTACGGAATTTCTGCAATTTCTAAGAAAAATGACCATGGAATGAAAAATGGTGGGTAAGACAGACATAGCATTTATTCATGTGTGGCTTCTACTCAGGGCAGAAAGTCAAATATTAAAAAACCAGAAACAAACCAGCTAAATTAAAAAATAAGCTCCATTAACATGTCACCTCCTCCCCCTTTGTGGTTTTGGAGATTGGAATCTAGGACTTTTGCTCTGAGCTACATCCCTATCCCTCTTTATTTATATATTTTTATTTTGAGACATGGTCTCATTAAGTTGCTCAGAATGGCTTGAACTTGTAGTCCTGTTACTTCAGCTCCCTGAGTGCTGGGATTACAGGTGAGTACCACCACATCCAGTTCCTATTTTGTTTTCTAGAAAACTGCATGTTCCCCTTGTTTTGATACATTTGAGGGCAGTATTCTCAAGAACACTGTACATAGAAGGAATAAATAAGAAATGTAAGAAAATCTCTGGCCTATCTGCATATTCCGGATGACTTACTGTGTTATAGAAATATTTTAGTGAATGTATAAATTGAAAAGTTAGAAAACAGTTTTTGAAATACATAAAGAGGCAATATATCTCAATGGTTAAAAAGACTGAGTAGTTATTAGTTGTGTGACTTGATCTTTCTGTACCTCAGTTCCCCTATAAGGAAAGTGTGAATCATAAATATCTATATAAAATATGTAGATTCAGATTTATTTCATGCAAAGCACATAAAATGTCTGACATACAGCAAGTACTTAGTAAATATTAGCTTTTTTTGAAAGACAGCTATTCTCAAGCACAAATATATAACTAAACAGGAATTTTGGAGTCTTCTATATTAGAAACTTAGATTTTCTATTTCCATATTGGTAAATTTTTTAGAATTAGAAATACCTGATTTTTTCAAAGCTCATAATTTTACTTGCACTCAAAGCTGCTTTTAAGTGATCATCAATGTGGCAGTGTTTTTATTTTAGGTACTCAAACAGGAATTCCATATATTCTTGGGAGCTTACATTTTTTTAAAATTGAAAAGTATTGTTTTAGAACATCAAGCTTACATCATAATAGGAGCAGTCACAGTACAATCATTATCTACAGTTCAGTGTGCATTTATTGTGGTCACCATGAGGGATACCTCCAAATTTTCTTGGGCCATGTTCAGTTTACATGGCAGGATTTCATTTTGTGGCTTTGTTTGGATTCAGATTGTTGGGAGGTTTATTGGGAGGAAATGGTGGCCACTTCTGGCCAGTGTGTGGGGGGTAGAATTGTGTGATTTCTACACCTGAATTTTTACTTACTAGTGAAAGACTTCCCAGAATCCACTTTTTGAGCCCCTCTGCCAACTCAAGTTGGATATGCAACATGTATGAGAAAGAATGCAATTCCTGATTTGAGCTATGGAATGTCATTTTGTTTTTTTTCTATCAATCTTGATCAATGCATACCCTTATTTTACCTATCATGTCCAAGACATCATAATAGTTTTTGTGTACAATTCAATATGCATTTATTGTGGTCATCATGAGGGATGTCTCCAAATTCTCCTGGGACATATTCAGATTACATGGCAGAAATGAGTTAGCTTTCTGTTTACTCTTGGTTTACATCCCATGGTATTTGGAGAAAACTGTTATCTTGGATTCCACTCAGTTGGCAACACCATGAGCTTTGGGTTATCCTCTCATCAGCACGGATGAATTCAGAACACCTGAAATCTCCACCTTTCTCACCGGATACTAAGTCAACAATGAAGACTGACTCTTTTATTCCCCCAGAGAGATGGAGAGCCAACACTGAACAACATGAGTATTATTTATCAAGATGGTCTCATGCAGCCTAGTACACATGCCATTCACATGCCTGTGCCGAGCTGGGATCTCAGTGGGCTGTCCAGTTGTGGTTCCCAGACACAGCTTGAAAACAGTCATGTGCATACCAGTGGTTTCTACTGTATTAATAGTGGTCATGCTTTATTTTCTGGTCACGATTTTCAGCAAAAGCTCAGTGAACCTGTGTAAGCCATATTTGCCTGGGCAATATGGCTCAGGCAATTACAATATCCACCTGAGCCCACTGGAAGTAATTTGATCCTCTTTGAAAGAATACATCATTTAGGCTAGGAATAGGGAACATCAAGCCTGCAGGCTATATATGGATCATTAGATCATTTGATCTGGCTCAGCCAATACAATAGTCACATTAAGGATGAGTTAATTATAGGATGCCTCAATGTTTTACCAAATATAGCAGGCTAATTTGTAAGTTGATAATTTTGTATGGGCTGTGAATGATGTCATAAATATTCAAATGACCCTTGGCTGAAAAAGAAAAAAAGAAGTTACCCATCCCTCGTTTGGGCAATGTCTATATTATAGGTTCAGTTCTGCTAATAGGAAAGACAGATAATCTTGCAAGTGACCATGCGATCTAGTTAAAACTCTGCTTTGCCCTAAAATGAAGTATGGGCCACTGATGTTTCAGTTTATTGTCCAATCCAGAGATCTTCCTCCAAGAAACTGGTGCGATATTTCCACATTTTCTTATGTCAGGATATGAACTCAAAAAATGAGACTTAATTGCTACTAGAAAACCAGCCATCAATCCAGGTGTTTAGTTGGAGCAAGATACTTTATAAAACTTCCCCAAAGACATTTTAAAAAACCTTCTAGCTCATATCCAACACTCTGAAGCATGGGTGCTGAACTTTTTGGTTTGCTTGGGCCACACTGAAGTGAAAGGGAATTATCTTAGGTTGCATGTAAAATATCTTATATAGCTAAGAGAAATGATTTACCCCCAAATCACAAAAACATCTCATAATGTTTAAGGAAGTTTTTGAATTTGTATTGGGCCACATCTAAAGCCATCCTAGGCCTCATGCACCCAGGGTGAGTTGAACAAGTGTGCCTAAGCTTTGAACTTATAGAGAAATTCTTTCTTTTAAAGCAATGTGTAGTGCTTATGTAACATTCATTAATACATCCAAAGATTTTTTTTCCCCCCTGAGGAACTTATGTGAACAATTGACTATAATTCCCAGATGAGGGAAAAAGATTGGAATGTTTTATGGGTATGTAATTTTAGGGAGGATAAATCTATCCTCTGGAAAGTTGTGGATGTCAGACATGCAGACAGTTGGGATTTATTCTCAGACAATGGAAAGCCATTTTAATATTTGGATGAGGGTAGTACAGTAAGAATTGTATCTGTAAATTATCACTCAGGCTAAAGTGCAAAACAGTAGGGTCAAGACTGGGAATAAAAATAGGAGTAAGGAACGTTCATGCAAGAGAGAGCAGTAGTTTGACATGAAGACCAAGAAGGAGAGCTACTATGGCTGGACTTGGGTCAGCATAGAAGTAAGCCCTGAAGCTGTGTGAGTGGTTGAGATGGCAGAGTGTTTGCTTGGAGGGACCAAGACCAATGGCAGATCTAAGAAGAGCATCAGTCTTCAAGGTTTGGGCAGGAAAGGAGTTGGTGAGAAGACTACCAGGAGAGTGTCTTAACCTAAAGTCTAGGGGAGGGGTTATCTTAAAAAGAAATATTGTTCAAAGCTCAGATAACCAGGAGATCTGAAGCAAGGAGTATCCCCAGACCACAGTAAGGAAAATATAAATGCAGATGTGGAAAGATCCAACATAAATTTTCTGTGAAGGTGGGCTTTGGGAGAAAGAGGGATAGCTGGAATAAAGCATAGACTCAAGAAGATTTTCTTTTGTGTTACTGATAATTTGAAGTAGATTTTCGAAAAGGATAGCTAGAAAATCCAGATATGGCAGAGGAAAGTAGTTTCTTTCAGGAACAAGTGGAGATGGAATCCAGAGTACAAGTGGAGAGATTGATTGTGGACATTATGAATGACAGCTTTTGTGCTGTACTGAAGGGAATAGGGAAAGGTGTGGTGGATATGCCTGCATTTATAGCTGTGGTAACAGGCAGTTAAGGGATTTCTCATCATTTAGCTATTTTTCTTTTGTACTAAGAGATTAAATCATCTGCTACATCCCAGTCAGGATATTGAGGTTTGAAGGTTGAAGAAAGTGGAGACTTTCAGATAACTGCTGTTAAGAACCGAGAAGAAAGTGTATAGTGAAATATGAAAAGCTTCTTTTCCAATGGGGGATAATTATATCAGGCTCACAGTTAATGTCAATATGGAAAGTGTTGTGATTTGGAACTGGAATATCTCCAAAAAGCCTCATGTGCCTATGGATACTGTGTACTATTGAGAGGTAGGGTCTGGCTGGAAAGGGCAGATGCTAAGGGCTTAACCTGGAGGGGTGTGTGTTGGCTCGACCTTCCTCCCAGACTTGGTTCTGTTCTGCCATGCTGTGAGGAGCTGTGGCTCTGGCTCTGGCCCCACCATGTGGCTCCATCATTTTCCAGCCACCCACCCAGAATGGACTGTGACCTTCTGAAACTGTAAGCTAAATAAATCTATCCTCCCTAAAGTTGTGGATGTCAGATACTGAGTCACAGCAAAGAAAAAGTAACTAACACAGAAGTGATAAAGGTTGTCACAAAATAACAGTATTGTGGTAGTTCTTATTATTACCAAATTATCTTCTTTTAAATCTTCCAGCTTTGCACCCTAACACTAATTCTAGCTTGTATTTTAGATTTAACTCTTCCCTTCAGTTGGGTCTATTTTTGGATCTCTAGTTGCTTTCTCTTAGTTTTCTCTGCATTTCTTGGTTTCAGTCTTCTTCCCCAGCTTGGTGGTTTTACATCATACTTTCTTGTCTTTGTCCAGTGTATTTATTTCTGATTTTTCCCCTGTGGGACAATTCCTCACTTCTGTTCTGAGCTATCTGAGAAGTCAAACAATAGGGAGTCCAGGGTACAATATGGAATTGAGAAAGCAATACAGATTCTAGGAAACAGTGTAGAGTTCAGGACTGTATGGAGTTTGTGAGAATCTGGTAGCTTATCAAAGCTTATTTGTGAACACAATCCCAATAATGGCCTTGAGGTCTGTGAAAATAACCAAACAGATATGAGAATCACATTTGATCATATATAATGACACAAAGCTGAAGGTATTAGGTGTAGTTATGCTGTTGGAGTGCAAGATGAGACATTCTTTTATATTTGTATTTGCCAAGCTGTGTCTTGGGTCAGTATGTTACTAAACAATCCCCAACAGAGCAACCAACAAAAAGCTTCCCTTTTATAACAAAGCAAAATTGGTCTCTTCCAAACTTTGTCTTCTTCTGCTGTTAAGTCACTGACAAAGAAACTTCTGTTCATTCTTAGTCTCATGACTCTCTCTTCCTGCTGTGTGGCTAAAGTCCTGGGTTCTTGACTCTCTGTACCTGACAATGTGAGACAGTCATTCTGCCTTCCCTGCAACCACTCCTTCTTCCTCATTATCTTTGGTGAGCTTTTCCCCCTGCCTGTCTGAGGACTCACTCATGCCCTGCTCTTCTCACCTATTGTCATTTCCAGGTGAATAACGCGAAATTGAACATTTTAGAAGTGGATGGCAGAGTAAGAAGATGCACAGTAGCTGGTTACTGAGCACCAAGGAGAAACTTTAGTTCTCTTCAACAAATGATAAGTCCTTCTCATTGGCTAAGGGTCCCAAATCTTGTCTCACAAGGTGGACTCCGCAGATGTCAGATCCTAAAGCCCTGCAACCCCGATCTTCACAGCATTTTCAGGGGTACCCAGGCTAATTTGCAACTTGATTACCAAGGTAATTACCTCCCTCAGTGCTGGCAGAATCACTGCCATCACGAAATCAGGAATTTCTACTATTGTGTTAAAGTACAAGAGAAGTATGTTTTTGAAGGCTGGCAGAAGGCACCCACAGACACACCAGGAACAGTGTCAGCTCCTCTGTCCCAGTGAAGTTTGTTTGAAAGAAGCTAAGGATGTGAGTACAAAATGGCTGAGTGCATTTTTTTTCTGACCAGCAGAACTGCTTGTTAGCAACTTGAAAGGATGCCTAGATCCAAAATAGTATTAAACAAGTGTTTCTTCAATATGAGATCATTATGTTTCTCTTCTAAATCCAAATACTAATTGCAACCTTGCTGTGAGCCCATGATGTGAAGGCCACCAGTGCCATGGCAACAGGATGCAGTACAGAGTGGGATCCTATCGTCTGCACCTTGTCGTTCGTGGTCTGGGTGGCAGACGAGCACTTTCCTGCAGCATCTCTAACATCCGACTCCAAAGAGCGAATTGTACTGTGTACCTTTAGGCCATTTTTGCCACACATAGTCTGTTATCTTTGAACATTAGTATATCTCTATAATTAATTTCAATACAGGATGGCTTGCTAATCCTCAGACAAAAAAAATACAAGCACAAATTAAAATTTCAACAGGCACTCTACAAAGGCCATTTACATATCAAAATTAAACCCATAATAAAAACTTTTGTGTACTTATAATTGGACTGATTTTTAACATCCAGTGATAAACATCTATGTAAATAGCCTCCTAAAGATTTTTCACTTAAGAGGGGAAGAAAAAGCCTTCAAATGAGCTGCTTAAAGTCACCTTCTCTGCTTTGCATGATAATTGTAATGCAAAATAATAAACAGCACAAGGCCCAGAGCACAACACTTCTAGGGTGATAGGGTGTCATTTATAGGAAGGTAATTAGGCATTTAAAATCTACCAATACCAATTTAAAAACATACCAATTAAAAAAAAAGCATGCTTACAGTAAACTTATTGAAATACATTTCCATTTCTCTTTGCTGTGCTTTCATTGCAAATTTGTCCACAGCTTGCTCAACCCCAAGGACTCTGCCTCTGTGTGCGAGAAGTAAGGTGCGCAGTCAGAATTCATAACCCAATTTTTCATAAAGACCAAAGTATTTGCTAGAGGTTTGCCGTAAACACATGAACCACATACCATTGCTACAAAGGAGGGAAACAGTTGTGTTGGTGTGAAGACGTGTTTCTAGGAGGAAGACCGAAATGTTGACAGAACCAGTCGAGTCAGTGGAAATTAAGACTGAGGCATGAGAAGAACTGCATGGGCATTTTCTCCTAGAGGTTTCTGGGAAGAGCAAAACTGGCCATGGGACAAGCCATTGGCATTTAGAGGCAAATGTGTTGATTAATGAAACAAAATACACTTTGTCAAGAACTGGTGCAGGATGGTCAGTCCGGCACTTTGGAAGTCTAAGACAGAAGTCTGAGCCAGGTGTGGTGGGACATGCCAGTAGTCCCAGAACTTGGGAGACTGAGGCAGGAAGATCGCCTGAGCTCAAGGCCAGCTTGGGCTATTTAGTAAGCTCAGGACCAGCCTGAACTGCAGAACCTGTCTCAAGATGATGATGATGATAATAATAATAGGATAAACATCATTTGCCATTTAGACTACAAGAAAATGCTAACATTTGGACAACAATAAAATTTCTGAGAGATAGATTTTTAGAATGGTTAGTGCTACATTCATTCATTCGTTTACTCAATCATTTCTCAGACAGTTACTAGTTTCTTCATGTGAAGCCTTATACTAGAAGCTAGCAATTTCCATGTGAATTCATCTTAGATGAAATATACATGTAAACAGGTGATTTCAGAAAAATAGGGAAAAATTACCAATGTGTTCCCTGTAAAATGCAGTGGAGGCAGAAAGCAGAAAATGATTAATTCTTTGTTCTGAAGGAAGATTTCCCAGCAATCGGTAACATTTGAACTAAGTGTTGAAGGATAAGCAGACGTCTATTGGAGAATTAAAAGAGGAAAATTAGGTAGAGAAGTCTGGAAGTTTAGAAGCATAGGCATCAGAACACTGAGTTTTGCTCTCTGTGAACTCTTCTATCTAGAGCTTAGGGTATTTGTTTGGAATATATTTGTTGTTTCCTTATTTACTCTTCCTTGAAGTCCCATTTGGTTAGCCCGGTCTACAAAGCCTTTCATACATGCTTATGGGGAAATGTTGTTGACTTAAATACTTTCAGTCAAAGAAGAATTATTACAGGCAGAGCTCAACTTAAGTGTTTGGAAGGAGGTATCTCTATGTCTACCCAAGATTTGCTATTACTGGTATTGGTTCTGTTCCTAGGGTTATACTCCGTGATCCTCACAAACCCAACAGAAAGATGGATTTGGAGAAGGAAGGACTTTTTTCCAATCCCAAAGGAAAATTTTTTTTTTTCTGAATCATTCACCAGTTTCTTAATTCTGTTTATTAAATGATCACTGTTGTTTTGAACATGGGAGAAAAACTGGAGCAGTGCATATCCCATTCTTTAACCATGGATTTGGCTGATTCATTCATTCATATGTGCCTATTGGATGCACACTACACGCTCGGCACTGTTTTAGTGATCTGTGTATAATCCTTGACACATTCCTATTTTTTAAACTTTGAACTCAATTCACTGTTTTATTGTCTGTTGAGTCACATTTTTCAAAATGTGGAATATATACTTGTGAGAATTCTGAGGTTATTTTAGACCCAGAAACAAAAGATGTTGAATCAAGCAGTGAAAATGTTACATCCTTTTCCGTTTCCTCTTGATCTTTCTCAACATGTCAGTGGAAGGTGTTTGTTACCTGGGCACCTCAGCATCTCTAAGACTCCTCTTAACCAAGACAGAAAGGCTTTAGTTTATGAGGGTCTCTAGAATGCTCAACAGCTAGTCAAAATTCAATCACAGCCCTTTATTTATTTTGCAACTTTTATGTAATTTTAACACAATTAGTTTATAAATCTTTATATAAAATAGTTATTTATATAATTATATTCTATTAAATGCAGATTGTTTCTTTTCTATTTATAATATGGATATGAAGTTTCTTTTTAAGTAAAACTAAATAGAAACCGTTTAAAAAATCTAAAATAATTTTGTTAGTGCTATGTGACTAGGGTATAAATCATGAAGGCGATACAGAAACAATTCAAATATGGGATATTATATTCCAAAATTTCTTATGGGAACATCTCTTTATTTTTACCAGAGTGTGTTGTTGGATATTGGGTTGAGAATTACCCTTTTGTCATGTAGGGAAATATCTTTCCATTTTTATGAAGAGTTACAAGAACACAGCTTCCTTCTTGTTGTAGTGCAATTATACTTACAGCCATTCCCATATGGGTAAAGTACTGTGTTTGTAAACAGTGCTGGCCAGAACAAAGACTGATTGAGTTTCGTTGGTGGTAGAAACTTAGTTCGCAATTTAAAAAAAAAAATTCCATTTGACTGTCTCCTTCTCCTCCACTCTTAGTCAAGACTCTGTAGTGGAAAAGCCAAAATAGCCTGATAAAGAATAAATTAATTTTTTTTGCCAAATGAACATTTTGTAAGATGCAATCGCAAGTAAGACTTTGCTTTTGAAAAGTCAGCTTTTTTTTTTTTAAAGCTAGAGCAAAATTTACATATTATCTAGTGGAAACATTTATATTTTACAGATAATTAATAGACTCCCTTGAAGGTTAAATGACTTTGAATAATATTATGGACTCTGGTTTATTTTAAAGACTCATTTGCATAAATTAGCAATTACTTAATATATTTATTCCTATCAAATTAGAAAGGGCAAATTTCTTATTCTTCATTATTTTAGTTTAACATAGAAGAGGTTCAGTTCCAATCTCTGCTGCCTAATGTTTATTTTCCTACTAGTTATTAACAATTAGAAAGATCAAGCAAGGAGTTTTGTCTTTGTTTTACTGGCTTCATGGTAGGTGTAGGCTATTTACTTAGAGATTGCATGAGTTTATCAGGAGCTTAGTTGAATAAAAAACTGATTTGGTATTTGGAAGAAAAAATGGAGGAAAAGGAAGAAATAAGGAAGGCAATGGGTTTCCCTCAAATGAGAAGAAGAACAGAAAACGGGCTCTTACTGCCTCTCAGCATCACGTAACTGGTTAGGAATTACTAAGAAAACTTACAATTTCAAAAATAGAGAAAATAGAAGTCACCATAAACAGGAAACTATTTTTCTTACGATTCTTCTTAGCTCAGATATGTAGACTTTTAACTAACAGCATTAAAAAAAAATCACCATCAGGCATAAAGGTGACAGAAATTGACTTTTTGTTTTCTCATTGATATGTGTTTTGCCTTCTCCCTTTGTGTTATCTTCAAAATTCATGCTTAAATGATACACAGTATGTCAGAAAATATAGGGAAGCAACCTTAAAGTGCCAGAAACTGGCTCCTCAACTATTTCTGCTCACCAAAATATTTGGATAGTAATGTTGTAAATATTAAATTAGTGGAAATAATAAATCAAATTGATTCTCCCCTGATTTGCTTAAATTATTTTTATATCTCTTCATAATTAGCATCTCAAACAGGAACACACAGGACAAATGAAAAGCGGAAGTTTTATTACAGGGTTAATAATGCTTGCTATTTAATCGAGATCACATCTTTAATCTTATCTTTCTCTCACCAATGGTACATCTTTATTCTTATTATCTTGTTTTTAGTACAAAATTATCACCCACTGGTTTTCAATTACAGAGATGCCCATATTGATTCTACTCTTGATTTTCACTCACAACTGAAAAATTACTCATTTAGGCCTATAAATCTGTATTCTGTCACTAATGTAAGCTCTTAAAAATTATGTCTACTCAAAATAACAAAGATAAAACTTGTAAACAGTACTGTTCAGTTCTATGAAGCTCTTGGGAAACAGACTTCAAATTATTTTAACTGAAATCACTATTAAAATGTAAGAAGACAAATAGTAATCAAAAATGTCATCACCATATGGAGAGAAACTCGATGTCAGTCACAGCATTTATAATGAGCAGGTGGCGCGTAAGCAATCAGAAGCCCCTTATGGAATTATACAAATGTAACCTAAATTCCATAGATATGTGGGGAAGGGGATGCACAGAAGTTAGACAAAAGATCTTTCCTACAAACACATACATAATCTAAATTACTGGACTGTAATCTCCAAAGTTTCTGGGAGAATGAGGTATTTCCGGCATACCACGCTGGTTTTCTTTTGTGATGCACAATCACATCCTTTGTTTCCCATCAGAGCCATTGCCCGCTGTGTGTGTTATAGGGATCTGTGTCTGCAAATCCCCATTGCTGTTCTAAAACCATTATCCTTAGGATCTGGCCAGAATCTCACAGGTACTGGGAAAGCCTGATGTTAGAGATCATCATTAATGTAGTCATTTGGCCACACACTGGTCTAGGCCCCCCTCAGTCCTCTCATAGCCTCTGTGTAAGAGTGGTACTGGTTCCCCTAGCTTGCAGATCTTAAAAAAACAACAAACAAACAAACAAACAAAAAACAACAACAAAAAAACAGAGCCAAATTTTCTGCATGTATATTTTTACACAATTTGTAAAAAATCACTTGGGGGATAAAGAAAACTGTTTGGATCCAGTAAAAATATTGAAGTAAAACCATAACTTCAAACATTTTTGAGGAGCAGATTGATATTTTGACCTGTGATTTTGTCAGTAGTCCCCCCAAAAATCTCTTTATGTCTTGGCATTTCCAAAGAATGTATTGGTGACTACCCCCATTAGACTAAAGCTTTCATTTTGAAAAACACGTCCTGGGCTTGTGTTTGGGAAACACACCCTGAGCTATTCTTTTTTCAGACTTGAGGAGAGCAATTGATGGCTGCAGGTTTTCCATGGGTAGGAAGTGAGCCTTGTATTACCTCCAAAAGGAAATCGCCCTTTCTAAGTTCTTCCATATTAATCCAATTTCTGGGATCGGCCGTGGAATGCCAAACCCCAGATGGCAGACTAGAGTGCTGCTGACTCGGTTTGTTTCACAGTTTTATTCAGAATTCACAGAAATGTCAACTTTCCACCAATTTTATTTTCTCTTTAATATGGAAAGAAAACCCAAGGTTAAAATCTTGAAGAAAATAAGTTGAGTTCTTCTAATTGCACAGAAATACTAAGCAGAACTCAGGCATGAAGAGCAGTTCTTTACTGTTTCAAACATTTTATTGCTTTTAGATTCACTATTTTTCAGATAATACCAAGAATGTGCTTGTTGCTTTTGAATATTCTTGATTTCTGGGTACCTTCTCTACACTTAAATTATGTTTCATTTGAGAATGTTGATTTACAAGGCAGTTAGTAGCACATTGTTGCTGATTCAAAATGACTTCCCCCACACACAAAGCTTCCCTCTGAAGGCTGGTGAAACTGATATTACCACATACTTTCTCTTCCAGCACAGTTTGTGCATCCCTTGGAGGGTTTGCCACTTTACACCTCCTGTGCATACCTGGGCCCACAGGGGGCTTGTGTGAGGACCTCAGGGAAGGAAGGAGGCCCTGCTTGTGCTTCTGTTCCTGGCACTGGGCCTCCCGGCACCTGGCTCAGAACACATCCAGGCTGAATATGTGCAGAGTGAGTAAAAGAAAGGAGAGATGAACGTATGTGACACAAGCCCCTCTGAAATTTTCCCTAGGGTGCTGTTTTAATGCTAAAAACATTTATGTTAGAAATGTTTTCATTTGTATTTCTGGATTTAGTTAAGTGGATTTGGCTTTCACATCATTTTTCCAGTCTGCACAATGAGTTCACTGCCTCCCACTGAATATACCATTGTCCGTGAGGAGGTAAGGAGCTGTGTCTAAGCTCCATCAAGCATCTTTAAATACCATGCAGGGGAAAGGAAGGAGTTGTTTTCCTTGTTTTCAGATTATTCTAGGGCACAGTGTGAGTCGTTAAAATGTAAATCATACATAAAATATAATCTATACAAATTACGAACAAATCTATGATTGTTTGTAATAGAACAGGGAAAACATGAGACAGGAGCGTGCATTCTCTTGTCGAAATATAAAAATAATCATAACCTTTTGTATTTACTTAGAGCTTGCAGTTGTTCAGAATGCCCTGTGCTAAATGCTTTCTATACAATTTCCTACTTAATTCATGCTATGGGTACTATTATTATCTTTTTTTTTTTTGACAAGAGCACCAAGGTTCACAGAGGTGAAATAGTGTCCAAGGTAACAGATAAGTTACAGGATAACTGTTCAAACCTAAGTATATTATGCCCAGAACCTCACACTATGTTTTGCTGTGTAATTGGTGTGTGAAGTGGCTGAAAAGTCTTTAACGTGACCGGTAGGAACTCCAGTCCAATCCAATCCAATCCAATCCAATCCAATCCAATCCAAGATAATGATGTTTGTTTTTTCTGCTCAAGTTGTCTCTCCTTCACCCACCTACATAAGGGATCCAATGCACTCACCAGTGAAATTTCAAAGAAGTTCTCTGAGAATATGCATTAAGACCAGAGATCTAAGTGTTGCCCCTCTCCATGAGTGAGTGCAGATGGAGCCCTCCTAGAGGAAGTGGGAGAATTCGAATCCACCTGCACACAACCCCTTTCTGGCCATCAGGGGATTTACCCCACTTGCTCTCCAAGGGCTCTCTGTATCCTTTGTGATGCAATTTGTATGGCATTGTGCAACACAGAAAAGGCTCAGCACCTGTCATTGCCTTGGAAACTGCTGTGGGATCTGACAGACTGTAGGTTGTTCAGACCAAATGCTCGGTGGCTGCACGGGAGCCACACAGTACCAGGGCTGGCACGGGGGATGGGTGCGCATCTGCTTATCCCGAAGTCAACATCACTTGGCATCCTGGCCCTCAGCCTAGGGCGGCAAATGGGTCTTGCGCTTTCTTTAAACAGGGCATTTGGATGATGTCCTTCCCAACTGCCAGTGATGCGCTGCAGAGATGAGGGCTGTAGGCAAAACAGTCATTACGCACAGCTCCTGGAGATGGAACGCTTGCCACCTACAGTTTTATTAAGGGAACTCTTAACAGCATCATCTTGGGAAGCTTCACTATTTCTTTTTGAAAATAATTGCAGGTCTTAGGCAGCATTTATAGAGTAAAAGGTAAGAAGAAGAAAAAGAAAAAAAAATTCTTCCAGATTTAGAGGATACCACTCACAGTGGTCCTTTTTAATGAAACGTCTGGGGAAACAGATAACACTCTGACTAAAACAGGAGTGAGAAAGGAAGTAAGAAATGAGAGTAGAGCATCAGGCCTTGGGAACTGTTTCCCAAGAAGCCAGCGACCCTGGCTAGTTGTAGTGTTTTATTTGTTTGTTTGTTAGTGGAAGCACGGAGAATAAAAATAAAAGTGATCCTTTTGTGATCCTGTTTGTCCGTGACAGATTCCTTCCACATTGCCATAGTAACTGGAAGGAGTGCACTCATGAATAGACTTAGATTCTGAGGCTTAGTCTGCTGCCGGGAAGGGAGCACAGGGTGGAGAGGACAGGAGAAAGCCAACGCAGAGGACAGAAAAACACAGGAAGGTGCGCTCTGTCACTCTCCAAGCTTCCCTGGGAGCTGCAGCCCTGCACTAGGATGACACACCTTCTTGGGCCTACAGAGTTTTCCAGATATTGATGGCCAGCTTCCTTCAGGAAGCTTAGGAAATGTATGTAGTTCCTTCACATGTCACAAGGGAGAGAATAGCACCCTGGAACATTGAGATACAAGCGGAAGAGGATGGAGAATCCCCTCTATAGAGTCAGAGGAGGACCGGGGCAGCATCAGCACGTGTGTAATCATGCCTGAGGACAGCAAGGGACACTGATTTCCTAAGAAAAATTACCTCCATCCAAGAAAGGCCATTCATCCACTTTGTACATTTTATTTCATGAAGATCTTGAGAAATATAGGTTTCCGACAGGTTTGTTCGTCTTTCCTATGTGGCAAATTTGGGCACCCGTGCATTGAATTTAGTACTTTAATAATTTCTCTAGTCATACGAGTTTTACCTCAAATATTATGACCAATTAGTATTGAGCAGATTTTATATTATAGTACATATTTTAATATTTTTATATGTATGGTGACCTTTGGGACATTCTTTGTTTCTCAAAATAATAATGAAAGGTTATGAGAAAGAGCTAAGTAGTAATCCACTCAATTTTGTTGAAGACAGCAGAGAGGGCTGGGGATGAAACCCACGGGGCATTTACTGCACAATTCCAGCTCCTTTCTGGTAAGAAGGGGTATGGGCTCAGTGTTGCCTAATTATTGTATTTCAAAGAGAACATAGAAGTCAGGAATTTTACTTAAAATCTTTTGATATCTTAGCCATGTTCAAAGTTTTATTTTGTGTGGAGCCAAATTTGAACCCAGGACTTAACGTGTACTGGGCAGGCACTCTGACCACTGCACTAAACCCCCAGCCTGTATTCAAAGATTTTCAGATGCCATTAGGCCAAATGAAATGTTCCTAGAAATTGTAATCAGTATAGCCCACCAGTTTGTGACTCCAGAGTCCAAGTCTAAGCTCATAGTCCTCATTCTGGATCAAGACTCAGTGTTCCTAGGAAGCGGCCAGAGAGGGGTGATTTGTAGGAGGGAGATGGGCACCGGGGTGATTAGTGTGGAGGCTAGAAAAGCACCGTGACCACACTGGGAGTTGGATACCACTGACTGTGCCCAGAGCTTGATGTAGAGAGCAGGTGCTCTGGGTTTCACATCTTAACATTGATAAGGATTTATTGAGGGTCTGACTTACCAGAATGTGAACCAGAGAAGGAACTTTTATTAGCGGCTCAATCCCTTTCTTTCTCTCTCTCTCTCTCTCTCTCTCTCTCTCTCTCTCTCTCTCTCTCTCTCTCTCTCTTTTGGTTTATGCTCTTTGCTTAACATTTTGGCTTGTGATCTAAGTGAGTGCTCCCACCTTGTTTGTATCTTTTCATCTCAATAATCCAATTTTACCTGGGCCTGGTGGCACACATCTGTGATTCCAGCATTCTTTTAGGCTGAGGCAGGAAGATTTCAAGTTCGAGTCTGGCTTGGACATCTTAGAAATCTGGTAAGACCCTTTTTCAAAATCAGAAACAAAAAATGGGCCAGGGATACAGTTTAGTGTGAAGGCTTGGACTTCATTTCCGGTATCACACACATGCATAAAGAAAAGAGTTCTGTTTTGCTTATTATCCAATGTATGAAAACAGAGGTTCGAATTGTTTATTCTGCTTCCTAGTGCTCCATAGCAGGACATTTAGTGCAAGTATGTGGCAGTTTATCACCCCCAAACCCTTGGTGAGTCCTTTTGACCATGATGCTAGAAGTCTGCCAGCTGGAATGTCAAGATTTCTTAGGCATATCTTGTACCCATTTGACTACAGATTTGCCATCAGTTATATTCTCTTCTTTAAAGAAAATGCTATTTGAAGACCACTCTCCTGGGCACTAGAAGAATTCCTTGCTATCAAATTTGTTTTTCTTTCTAGATTCTTTTCAGTTACTAGAACTAAAGCTTATATCTTTATCTGCACAGTTTTATGTAGACATACAATTTTTTTGTTCTTTCTTCTCTTGAGCTCACTACAGTAGGATTTTATCCTGATGGAGTTTGGATGTGAAATGTTCCTCTTTCCTTTCCAAAGCCCATGTGCTAAAGGTTTGGTCCCCAGCTTGGTGCTATTGGAAGATGACAGAAACAGTTAACAGGTGATGCCATGGGTGGTCTTTAAGTTATTGGGGACATGATCATGAAGGGGACTATGGAGCCTCTGTGTCTCTTCCTTTCTTTCATTTCCTGGCTGTGGGGCCAGCGGTTTTTCTCAGATCTCCATGTGCTCTCTCAGTGATGCACCAACACAGATGCGAAGCATTGGGTCTGACTGGTTATGGTCTGAACGTTCCAAAACAACCCTTTTCTCTTTATAGATCAGTTGCCCTAGGCATTGATTTTGGTAACAGAAATCTGAGTAATACGCGCTCTATTTCTATAAGTGCGCTTTTACTATTGTGACTACCAATGGCCTGTTTTCTAATACCCATTGGCCTGCTCTCAGTCTTTTGTGTGTTTTGATTTCTCAGCCGCCTTTGGCAGAGTTGACCCCTCTTTTTCCTCTGAAACACTTTCTACTCTTGTTATCCAGGATATATCACTTTTCTGCTCAACATTTACATTTGGATAATTCTCAATATTCTCTCCTTTTTCACACATCCAAACCCGTACTCTTGATGTTCTTTCTACAATGTTCTTCTTGCATAGTCTTATTCATCTCAGTCATCAGTGGAAACTTTCCAGTTTTTTAGGGAAAAACTTTGGAATGAATCTTAGCACCTTTCAGACTGCAGATTCTATGTAATCTATATAATTTTAGGGTAGAATCTTCTTAGTTTTACCTCAAAAATATATGTAAGATGCAATAATTGATAACCACATTTTTTTTGCCACGATTTTATAACATACCACTATTATTTTTCAAGGAGGCTATTGAACTAATCTCCTAATTAATCTCCCTGTTTCCGTACTGACTCTTAGAGCTTTGGCAAGATAACCTCATTAAAATGTACAAGGGTTGATCAAAAATACAACGAATATTGATTTTTTAAAAACTGTTACAGTAAAAGACATTGTCATCAACCCCCTCTCAAAATAAATAATCTACTTTGCTTCAAACACACTTATCCCACCGTTTTTGCCACTTTCTGCAGTGCTTCTGAGAGTCCTCTTTCATGAGTGTTCCTAATGAGGTGTGATCAAAATTCAGTGAATGTTTCTGCCAAGTGTTATCCAGAGAAGAGAAAGGCTTATAAAAACATGACAGTGTGTCTTCATCCACCTTATTGCCAAACCTGGAACTATGGGCCTCTGGCTCTTCCCCAAGTCAACATGACCATGAAAGGTCAACATTTTGAATCAGATCAGGACATCAAAGCAACCGTGACAATGCAACTAAAGATATTTATGGAAGAGGACTTCCAGAACTGTGAGTCAGGGAGGAATGGAGGAAGTAGCATACATTCCTCCAGGTTCTGTTTCAGTGATCTGACCCTGCTGGGCCCAGCCTCAGTGTTTTGCCCCTTTTAGGCTTAAGCCCTTAATCTGCCACACACCAGTATTTCACCACATGCCCATAATTCACCCCTGCAGACCAGGTCCTCGTCTTCTAAGAGCACGTGGTTCCACAGGTACTCTGTAATATCCAAACTGTATGAGACTTTTGGGGGATATTCCAGATTCAAACCACAAGAATACACACACACACACACACACACACACACACACACACACACACACACACACATTTAATTTAAACACATACTGTTAGTTTTAAAATCATACCACATTACACCATAAGTCATTTCAACTGCTACAAATCCTTTAACATCTCCCATTGTTAAAAATTGAAACAAACCTTTGTTTGTGGCCAGGCTACTACATGAATTACACCACCGCCTCACGTCGCCTTCTCTGACTTGCCCTGCCTCTTTCTGCACCAGCCGCTCTGCTGTCCCTTGAGTTGCCCAGGATGCTTCCGGCATGGAGATCCTCCTTGCGGGTTTCAGCTCCTGAGGTTCTCTCTTCCAGTTTCACAGCTTGCTATCTCATCCTTAGACCA
The DNA here is from genome assembly GCA_004027205.1 of Ctenodactylus gundi. Taxonomy (NCBI): domain Eukaryota; kingdom Metazoa; phylum Chordata; class Mammalia; order Rodentia; family Ctenodactylidae; genus Ctenodactylus; species Ctenodactylus gundi. The sequence continues at coordinate 188,121 of PVKB01002301.1, forward strand.
CCTTCTTCAAAGCATTTGTCACTTTCTGCTATTCCACATGCTTTTGTGTTTCTGTTGGTTTCTCATATACTCTTAATCCCTAGACTATAGACTCTACAAGTGCAAGAAAAATGAACATGTGGTTGAAATTGGAATGAAGAAACATTTATTGAGCAGCTGCTAGAAGCCAGGGACTGTAATCCCAGCTAGCCTGTGTATGGATCACATCACCTCTGCCCTCAGAAGAAGCATAGAATCAAGCGGGCAATTTCCCTGTAAGGCCCTGATGCTCATCTGGCACAGCCACATTTGCTGTGACAACCATGCCGCCTCTTCATCTTTGAGAAAACCATGCTCTAGAAATAGCCCAGGGATCCAGCTCTGAGAAGACCACTTGGGAATGGATGCCACCTCTCTTGTGCCTCAGAGAAAAATCCGAGAACCTTTCTGCTTCTGTTTCCCTGGCTGTAAAATAGGATTAATAGTTCCTGCTTCACAGGAGTCTTTTGAGGATTCTTTCATTCATGTATTCATATTTATTGAAAATGCTAAGTGCTAAGTATTATGCCTAATTAATTAGGTCCTCATCTCCCTGATGTGGGGTACAGTGCCTGGCTGGCCATTAATAAAAATATGCTGGGAGCTTCACAGACTTTGCTGCCGGAGTTCTCCCGAGGGCCATGGCTGCTGGGCCTGGACCGCGAATCCAGCCTCAGAGTTAAATACACACAGCTGCGTAAGCCCTACTGGCTCATGTTCATTGAGTTGTCAGACAATGCATAATTGGAAGGTGCTGAAAGCACCAGTGAAGAAAGAGAACCACTACAAAGGCTTCCAGGGTGGTTTATCATAAATCTAGGAAATAAAACTAAGATTCAGCTTGGAATTGGCCAGTTAATAGTAGGACTCTTAATGCCTCCTCTGAAAAATCCCACTGGGACTTCGTAATAGTTCAATAGTAAGCCGTGTTGTAACTAGGTGCATGGATGGCACTGTGGAGGTAGTTATGTAGGGATATATTAATATGGCAAGATGGCAATAAAGAGTGATACTTACGTTGATATTCTATCATATAACAAGAAAAAAATATTTTTCTAAGAAAGTATTTATAATAAAACCGTTGCCATCCAAATTCCCGAGAAAATAGTCTGTTATTATTTTATAATAAGGTGCTATTATTTTATAGCCTGGGAAGCTGATGGAGGAGGATCACAAATTTGAACCCAGCCTGGTCAACTTAGCAAGGCCCTGTCTTGTCTCAAAATAAAAATTAAAATAGGCTGTGGATGTAGCTCAGTGTCAAGGCCCTGGGCTCCATCCCCAATACCTTCCCCACCCTTACCATACAAAAGATCAGAGCACGAAGGGAGAGCAACACACCAACACTAGGGAGTGTTACCTGCTGGCCTTTGCTACCCAGTGATCACACAATTTTATAGGGCCATTTCTTTCTCGCCTTTCTTAGAAAATAGGACAGCTTACAAACCAAGTCTTGGGCCGCCAAATACCCCTGCATTCCTGAGCCTTCTAACGCTTCCTTTACACCTATATATGAGGTGGAGTACTAAGAGTGTAAACTGTAATGCTCTTTTAATTACTTTGATTAGTACATAATAAATAGAAATAAAAGAGTATTAATACAGCCCTAAGATATCTTTTTTTTTCTTTCCAGCCACGTGTCTCTTTGTTGACTCCTGTTGAGTATCTGTTAAGTATATGTCTTTTCAGATATGTGGCTGGGGAACTAAAATTTTTCAATACATATTGAGGAAAACTATGATTATTCTAAGTATAGGATTTAATTTTATTTAATATAAAACCTGTTTTGGTCCAATGTCATACCTTATGTATACTTTTAGGTATGAATTCTTTTAAGTAAAGCATTTGTTATCCTTCTTGAAGTCATGCTATATGTTTTTATCAAAGTTATTGACAACATTAAACAGGCCCAAGAACTCTGCCTTTGGTTTTATACCTGAAATTCATCATTTTATTTTTCTTGCAGTCCAGGACCTTCACACTGAGTTATACCCCCACCCATTTTTTATTTTTAATTTTGACACAGGGTCTTCAAAAGTTGCTAAGTTGCCTGGATTGGACTTACATTTGTAATTTTCCAGCTTCAGTGTTATTGAGCGATGGGATTATAGACCTGTGCCACTGTGCCTGGCTTAAAAATTCTTTTAGTGAAATTATTTAGAAATTCTTCATCCTACTCTGTTTTTTATGATCAACAGAATATCACAGTCTGGGCAAATTCTGAAAAAAAAGAATTTATTCTCCTGGTCCTGGAGGCTGGGAGGTCAAGATCAAGGGGGCAGCACCTGGCCAGGTCACAGTAGGAGAGTGAGCCAATGATTGGACTCAGGGCCACAAGCTCTTAATGAACTCTAATCGTGAGAGCAGAGCCGTCATCCCTCCCCCAGTCAGCTCTCAAAGATTTCAGCTCTTGATACTGTTGTCTTGGGGATTCTTTGGCCATCCTCAGCTTTTAGAGGAGGGGTCCCACTCCCATACACTGGGAGGCAGACACCCTGTCAGGAACCTGGCTGCACAGCAGGAGGCAAGTGGCAAGCCAGGTGCAAAGCTTCATCTGTATTTACACGTGCTGCCCATCACCCGCATGCCCCCCTGAGCTCCGCCTCCTGTTGGACCATCTGTGGCACTAGAGTCTGAAAGGAGTATAAACCCTGCAGGGAACTGCAGATGATAGGGATCTGGGCTGTACACTCCTTACAAGAATCTAATGCCTGATGACCTGAGGGGGAGTTTAGGCAGAAATGCCAGTACCACCCCCCAAAAGGTTTCCGGTTTATGGAAAAATTGTCTTCCATGAAACCAGTCTTGGTGACCAAAAAGGGTGAGGAACACTGCTGTAGAGGACATAATCAAGCCACAACTTTCTCTTAATTGTATTTTCCACTGGCCCAAATGTATACATTTAGTTCAGGTTGGCCTCCATGTAGCAGAGCAGAAGGGCCCAGGTTTGAAGGAGACAGACCTGGGTCCAATCCCTGTTCCATTGCTTATGTCTGAAAACTTGGGAACTGTACATACCCTCTGTGAGGCTCATTCTTCTTATCTGTAATTTGGAGACATCATATCTTTGTGGGGATTTATAAGAAATAGAGGAATAAACACAAGGAGCCCATCCTAGTGAGTGCTACTCAAAAGACTTAGGAAAAGGTTGTTTTGTGAATGGTAGACAGGACAGGTCTGAGGGAAGGCCCCCCCCAGGTCCCTCACCACAGCTGGTAAACACATCCAAAGAAATGACACAGTGGTCGCACCCAGCCCGTGGGGTCTTAATTGCAACTTGCTCCCTGCATAGCCTTTGCTGCTTTGCGTAGTGCAAAGATCTCTTTTAGTGCAAAAAAGTTGTAGGTTGGGATAATTTACTGCTCCGGCCTCATTGATTATTGCTCATTCCCAACATGTAGTCCAGAGAGAAACAGGCACTTTCCCTTACATTATTAACACACAATAATGACCACGAGTGGTGCCTATCTACTAATTGATTCTTCTGAATTACTAATAAAGACATGTGCCCATGGGAGCCAGTGTGGCTGTAACGCGCTTTTGCTTATTTGAGCATTTCCAGCGAGCACTTAGCCAGACTGACCTGTCCATCACTTGAGCTGGCCACAAGCTTGTGCTTCATTTCTTCTCCTCTTCCCTTTCCTCCCCTCCCTTCTTCTCTTTTACTTATCTATTTATCTGTCTATCGTCTCTTATTCTAACTTTGCCTTTAACGATAGATACATACACCCTAGAGGCAAGTACCCATCTGGTCTTCCTTATTCTCTCTCTCCTAACTTTGCAGATTCAGATCATTTTAAATCCCACTCTTCTCTCTTCTTGGCGTCATGTTCCTGAGGGGGACAAGTGGACCACATTAATCTTGAGACTCATTCTCAAGAAACTTTTCATTCTTACTCGTCTTGCCCCCGCTCCCCCTACCCTCTCGCACCCCAGTGTTGTCTTTAGGAAGCACATAAACTTAGAGGCAAGTGCCACGCTGAGCTTCTGTCCTCTTTCCCTACCCCCCCCCCCCCCCACGTTGCTTCTTTAAATCTTTATAAATCCTCCCCTCCCACTTGTCTTGTCCCTAATAATATCTGAAAGTCCTCTTTGTGCACCCTGGTTTTGGGGAACCTGGCTGACCCCCAAGGATCATAGTATTTTTCTGCACATACTTGCAGAATAGCCTTTCGGTGACGTCCTCTGATGCTACTCCAGGACCTGATGTTGGAGCAGTATTCGGCCGTTTTCACCGTGTGCGTTTTCCACTCACAGGCAGTCAGGACACTTGCAGTCTCAGCCTTCTGCCAGCTCAGCTCCTCTCAGCCGCACTGCCAGAGCTTCTGTGATCACACCTGTACCTTCCCCCAGTCTCCCTGGAGTAATTTTCCCCAATCTGGGGACTTGAACTTATTCAAAACAGCCAGGGGCCTCTCATTATCTCTCTACCTAATTTGAGCATTATTTCCCTCTTATCCATGTTTGTTCTACTCTTTCAGTTTGAAGATCATTTTCCTTGATACAGAAAATAGAAGCAAATTAGGAGATGAGTAGCTCTTCTCTGTACAAACTATCGGCACAGCGAGCTGCAGACCGCACACTCAGCGCGCCCTTCCTTGCTCTTGGTTTTCTCCTGCCCTGAGTCTCCCCTCCCAGGTCTCTCGCCTTTTTGCACACCTGAACTTATTCTGAGGACCACTTTTCCTAATAACATTCTCTAGCTGCATTTTCTCTCCTGACTCCCCCCCACCTCCCCCCAACTTGGGATTAAACCCAGGGCCTTCACACTGAGCAGCACCCTGCAGCCCCCTTTTGTGGTTGTTTGTTTGAGATAGGATTTGCTAGTCTGCTAAATTGCCCATGTTGGGCTTGAACTTGTGACTCTTCCACCTGTGCCTCCCAGAGTGCTGGGATTAGAGACCTGCTTGCGGTACCCTGTCCCTCCTAATGTAGTTTCTGTTAAAAATAAATCTGATGAAATATGTACACATCTTAGGTTATTCCCTTCAGCCTCTTCCTCTCTTTTGTCCAGTGTTTAGATAGTCAATATCTCACATCCAGAACGCCTGAAACCCCAGCAGCCTGAGCTACAGGCATGGTTTACTTGTGGTAGTTTCCTTCCTGAGCTCCCAGTGCCCCTGAAACTAATGAAACTCACGATCCCGTTTGGAAGGCCAGTTGCTGAGTGGGGACAGGGGAGATTTGCCACAGATATTACCTGGGGGAAAACTGAGGCAGGCTTGGGCCAATGCAGAGACCACTGAGAGAGAGACTCTGCTCTAGAGAGTGGTTCTGAATCTATGTAGGGGCCTGGCTGTCGTCTTGGTTCATCTCTGTCCTTTGTTAGGGAGAGAAGAGAGAAACTAAGAACTGCTTCTGAGACATGAGACTGTCCAAATCCAGGTCTCTCTCGTGCTCTCTCTGATTTCTGTAAATTTCTGGAATTGCATAACTTTGAGAGGAAGAGAAGAAGGAAAAAGAGAGAGAGGAGAGAGAGAGAGAGAGAGAGAGAGAGAGAGAGAGAGAGAGAGAGAGAGAGAGAGGAGAAAGAGAGAGAGGAGAAAGAGAAATTTTCAAGAAAGCCCTTTGAGGCCAGATCTAGGGAAATACATTCACAGCATGGTAAGTTGGGGATGGTCAGGATGATGAGTCCATTCTTTCATTTGACTTTTTTTTGGACATGAAGTGTATTTGGATTAAGAATTATTACTAGTTTGTTCCCTTTTGTGTTAGTATGTATTTCTGATACACAATGGTTACATTAAACAAGAATTTTGAGCACATGCATATTGTGTCAACTTCATAATTCCCTGACTTTCCCCTTTTCTCACTCTCCACCTTTCTCCCTCTCAGTCCCTCCTCATCATTCCAAATTACCAATATCTCACCTGTTTGGCTTTTTTACTTATTCATATTCTGGGTTTTTCATATTAGAAAGACCATGTAATATGTAGTCTTCTGAATCTGATTTACTTCACTAAACATAAGGTCTCAAGTTGTGTCCATTTACATACAAATGACTCAAATCTGTCTGTCTTTATGGCAAAATAGTACTTCATTGCGTATATATACCACATGTTCTTTATCCATTGGTTCATTGATGGATATTTCAGCATCTTGGATGATTTAGCTATTATTAGTTGTGCTGATAGAAACATGAGTATACATGTATGTCTTTTATATGGTGCTTTTAACTCTTCGGGAAATATACCCAAAAGAGGTAACGCTGGATCAAATGGAATATCTATTTTAGTTTTTTGAGGATTCTGCATATTGCCCTCCATAATCGTTGTGCCTGTTCACAGTCCCACCAGCAGTATAACAGAGTTCCTTTTTCTTCTGTATCCTCACCAGCATCTATTGCTTTTGAGTTCTTGATAGAAGCCATTCTCAATGAGGTAAGATGGTATCTCAGTGTTGTTTTGTTTTGCATTTCTCTAATGGTTAAGGATTTTGAGCACTTTTCACGATTTGTTGGCCATTTGTACTTCTTCTGAAAACTGTTGTTGCATTTCAATTGTCCGTTTATTAGATGGGTCTTTGATTTTGAGGAGTCTATTTTTCTCCAGTTCGTTGCATATTTTAGGCATTAGCACCCCTGTCTGAGGTGCCGGTGTACAAATTTTTTGTCAGTTTTCTCTATACTTTATTTACTGTTTCCTTTGCTGTGTGGGAACTTAATTTGATAGGAACCCATTTGTTAACTCTTGGTATTACTGCTTTTGTACCAGGTTTTGGGTTGAGAAAGACCTTCTCACACTGTTGTCTTCAAGAGCTGGGCCTATTTTCTTCTCCAAGAGGACCAGTGTTTCCATTGTAATGTCTCAGTCTTTGGTCTACTTTGATTTGATTTCAGTGTGTGGTTATAGATGTGGGTTTAAATTAGTTCTTCCGCATGTGGGCAACCAGTTCTCCCAGAACCATTTTTGAAGAGGCTGTCCTTTCTCCAGTGTGTGGTTTTGGCCCCCTCATGAAAGATCAGGTAGCTGAGGGTGCTTGAGATTGTCTCTGTATCTCAATTTTATTCCACTGGTTGTGCCAACACTATATGGTTTTATATTTGTCACTGTTGCTTTTAATATAACTTGATATCTGGTATTGTGATGCCACCTGCTTTTTGTTTAAGACAGGGTCTCACTCTCTAGTCCAGGCTGGTCCTGAACTCACTATGGAATCCAGCCTGGCCTTGGGCTCATGGCAATCCTCCTGCCTCAGCTTCCCGAGTGTTGGGATTACAAGTGTGCACCACCATGCCCAACTTACGTGGTACTGGGGAATCGAGCTCAGATATTTAGTGCTTGCTGGCAAGCACTTTAACTGCTAAGCTATTCCTCCAGCCCCCACCCGATTTTCCTGAACCAGGATTGCTTTGGCTATTCCAAGTCTCTTTTGGGTCTATTTGAATTTTAGGATTCTTTTTTTCAAGTTCTGTGAAAAATGTTTATGGCATTTTGATAGGAATTGCATTGAATCTACATATACATCAGTTTTGACAGCATGACCATTTTGCCAATACTAGTTCTGCCTATTCAGGAACAGAGGATGCTTTTAATTTTTGAATATTATTTTAATTTTCTTTTTATTCAGCAAAATGTGTTTTCTACTGTAGCAGTACTTTACTTCCTTGGCCAGTGTTGTGGCTTGAATCTGGAATGTCCCCCCAAAGTCTCATGTTTCTGTGGATACTGCGTGGGGTTGGGAGGTGGGGCCTGGCTGGAAAGGTTGGGGCTTGACCTGGAGGGGAATATGCTGGTTCTCCCTTTCCTCCCAGTCTCCCTGTTCCAATGTGCTCTGAGGATCTCTGCCTCCTCGTGCTCCATCTCTAGCTACGGCCCCACCATGTGATTCCACCATTTCCCAGCTCCAACCCATGAACGGACCAAGACCTTCTGAAACTGTAAGCTACAGTTTTCATAACTTTTTTCTCCCTAAGTTGTGGTTGCTTGCTATTGAGTCACAGCAATGAAAAAGTCACTAAGACAGCCAGATTATTCCTATATATTTAATTTTTTGAGGACAGTGGGATTATTCTTCTCAATTCTTTCTCTGTGAGTTTATTGCTAGTGTAGAGGAATGCTATTTTTTATATCAATTTTGTGTTCTACAACTTGGCTGATTTTGTTAATTCTAAAACTTTTGTGGAGGTTTTGGGTCTTATATGTAGAGAACCAAATCATATGCAAATACAGATGATTTAATTTTTTCCTTTCCCATATGTATTTACTGTGTTTTATTCTCTTGTCTGATTGATCTGGCTATGGCTTTGAGTACTATAATATTTTGAATAGGAGTGGTGAGAGTGGGCAGCCTTGTCTTATCCCTTACTTCATGCTTTTGATTTTCCCCAATTCAGCATAATGTTGGCAGTAAGTTTGGCATAAATGGCTTCTGTCAGCTTCAAGTATGGTTCGTCTATAACTGCTTTCATCAAGGTTTTTATATGAAAGGAATTTATACTTTATCAAGAACTTTTTCCTGCATCTGCTGAGATATTCATGTGATTTGTGTCCTTGCTTTTGTTTATGTGATGTATTATCTTAATTGATTTACATGTGTTGAACCATCCTTGCATCCTTGGATTTAAGCCAACTTGATCAGGATGTGTGATCTCTTAAATGAGTTGCTGCACTCTGTTGACCAGTACCATATTGAGGATTTTTGCATCTGTGGTCATTAAGGAAGTTGGTCTATAGTTTTCTTTCCTTGTTAAATCCTTGTTTGGTTTTGATATTGGGGTTACATTGGTTTTATGACAAAAGTTTGATAATGTTCCTTCTCTTTTGATTTTATGGCAAAGTCTAAAAAGTATTGGTTATAGCGCTTCTCCAAATGACTGGTAAAATTCTGCAGTGAATCCATCTGATCCTGGACTTTTCTTTGTAGATACAGACTTTATTGCTGCCTTGATTTTTGTCTTTTCATTGTTTTCTTTTTAAAGATTTTTATATATTTTCGATTCAATTATGGTATCTTCCATGTGTCTAGGAATTTGTCTAATTTTTCCAGATTTCCAATTTGTTCGAGGATAAGCTTTCAAATTTCTTATAATCTGATTTTCAGCAGTTACCATTGTGATTTCACCTTTATCATTTTTAATTGCATTAATATAGGTTTCTTCTTTCCTTCTTTTGGTTACTTTGGCTTGAGGTTTTTCAATGTTATTTATTATTTTGAAGAACTGACTGATTCATTACTCTTTTGTATTAATTTTTTAGTTTCAGTTTTATCAATTCTGCTTTGATTTTTGTAACTTCTTTTTTTTTTTGTTTGACTTTTTAAAAATTTAGATTGTTCGTATTCTTTAGGACCTTGAGTTGCATTGTTTATTTGTTAATCTGAGATTGCTCTTGGTTTTTGTTGTTGTTGAACATATCTTGCCTTTGTTTAAGCCTAGCTTGTTAGAGCTGGTAGGGCACTAGGTCCACTTTGTTTTTGACTTTCTTTCTTATAGGTTATGCTAATTCAGGGCCCATGATACCAGCTTCTGGGGAGTAATTGATTTTTGTAGGCGATTTATTGCCTCCTTTTCTCACAGTTTTATTTCTGTGGGTTGTAGATCAGATAGTATTGATAAACTCTGTCTCGACTATGGGGATTTCTTCCATTAAGTTATCTTTTTTCCTTGGAATTTCATTGAGTTTGTTTAGGTTTATTTATTAATACCTGTTTTTAGCTTACTTGACTATCAATTTTGGGGGTCTTCTCATTGACCAACCCTCTGCTGGTTACATAATCTCCACTATTCAGTGAAGGGGAAACAGGCTATAGTACATATATGTTCTAAGGAAAAGCTAGTTATTGGCATATGTTCAAAACCAAGACCAACGTGTATACTGCCATCAATAGCATGAATGAAGATCTGCAATAATATTATTGTCTAAGACTAACAAATTATTTCCAGAAACTCATAATCGGTTTAATACTGCAACTATTTTGCCCTTAATATTAACAGACACAGTCTACACAATCAATGTTATCTGTCTAAATAAACTTAATATTGACTTTGTCTTAGTTACGTTTTTGTTGCTGGGATAAAGTAACTGATATCCACAATGTAAGTGAGGAAAGACTTACTTATTTAGGTCACTTTCAGAAGATCTCACACAGTCTATTGATAAACAGCCAGCCATGGTAGAAATACATGGCAGAGGCTGGAGAACTGCTCCTTCCATTGCAGACAGAAGTGAAGTGAAATAGGACCCAAGTAGGGGAAGCTAGGTGATCTTCGGAGACTCAGACAAGGCTAGAGCTTTCCCAGGAAGAAGCTATAGGAATGTCTATTCTTCCTTCCTTTAATTATTTCAAGCTACCGTTTGAGGCCCCCATACCCAGGGTAGGTGCCCCTCCCTAACTTCCTGGCCCACAAGTCAACAACACACACCTGGAAGCTCTTCAGTGGGTGTCCCCAATCTCAACAAATTGGCATAATCTCTCCAAGTTAAACCTCAAGCATCTGATTCTTCCAGCCAGGCCCTACCTTCCATAGCACATAGTTCTACAGTTATCCTACTACATCCAAATATATGAATCTTTTGGGGGATACTCCAGACCCAAACCACAGCAGACTTACTGAAAGTTTCCACTAATGTCAATACTATATCATCATCAATAATAAAATAGGCATCTATATTGCTTATCTAGGTTAAACTAAACCACCAGAAGTTATCAACCCTTAATAGGCTCTAACTACTATACCTTAACAGTGGGACAGACATTAGTCTTAATAATAAAACTTAATACATATTGGTTATTGACGCATCATACCAAGTTACCAGCTTATATAATCATTCCATTCTTTATTTCAAGCATTCCACTCTTAACATTAGAAATTTGATCTATACTACTAATGGTGATGTCTATACAAGTTATCTATAACTTATTAGAAGAGTTTGTTAAAGGCAACACTATGTTATTATTGTTAACAAAGAAAAAATCTTCCTTAATGGCCTATGTCTAACTAAATAGTATAGAATCATTGAATACTTTTAATAAGAGTGATGGGGGTTGGGGCAGAGCAGACTGAAACTGAGGGTAAACTTTGGAAGTGTGGTAGAAAACAAAGATTATATATAGGATAGATACAAGTAAGACAGAACTCTCACCCCAGATCAGAAGAAAGTCTCTCTCCCGCAGTAGAGGCAACTAGGAAAGTTATGAGTGAAATGGAGCAAGTATTTCCCCAGTATCTATAGAAAAGCTTGTCAAAATAAGCATAAAGAATTACTTGAGAGAGAAAGAAAGGCAAAACCTAACATAACAAAAACAGAAAGAACAGGAAAAAGAAAAACACACAATATCAGAAAAAACACAAGCTCAATAAACTAACAAAGAAGCATTGGAATGAGACCAAAATCTAAAAAACAAAACAAAACAGAACAGAATAAAACAAAAAAACCCTTTTTCCTCATGTTATTTGAATGAGCAGTCTGTAAAACCAAGGCCTTCTATCTTGCAGACTGAGGGGGAGTCTGGAACCAGTTGCCTCTCTTTCTGTGTTTCAATCTGCCTTTGACCCCTCTGAAGTGCCTCTCAGCACTTAAGACACTGAAGTGAGCAAATAGCCCACTGGATTCTGCCCCAATGGCAGGCACAATGACCCTTTGTCCAAAGGCATTTGGACTTCTGTCCCCTGGGCCAACCATTCCCAGGTGAGCTAGTACTTCTCCTACCTGTGCTGCAGAGCTGGGGGAATGAGATCTCTACTTTCTGAGATCTGTCCTTGGTGGGCTCAAATCCTTCAAGAGAACTAAAATCGTTTTTCACTTCTCTGTTGCTTGCATTTTTCACTCCCCATCACTGGCAAGAAGGATTGATAAATTCCCTGGAGCGTGTCTTGTTAGTAGACTATTTCCTGAAACAACTTAAACTGCACTTTCAAATCAGCTCTCTGGGCCCACCCAAAAGGCCGTCTGGTTGTAACTCCTGCACTGTGCTTTCAGCCTGTAGTCCTTAAGCTCTGAGGCCTTGCAACTGCAGGGCCCTGCTAGTTTCCAGTTTCTGTAATCAAATAACTAGGCTTTGGCACACTGTGGCTGAGGACCCTTTTGGTCTGTCACATACAGCCACAAAATTGCCTGGGCACCGTCTAGGCTGCTGTCCTGACTGTAATTTTCCCACAGCAGTTGGTGCTTATAATCCAGGATGTGTCTGTCCACAGTGGCCCTAGGACCATTGTTCTCTTGTCTGAGAAGTCATACTCACCTGGGTTGGTGATCTTTACTGCTTTTCAGCAGGTCCCCTGGTCACCATTCAAATTCATTTGTTCCTCTGTTTCCCTAACTAAGCTGTAAGGGAAGCAATACAATTATTACTTATAAAAATATTTCAAAAACATTTTTTAAAGCTGGTCCTGCTGGTCCTCTACAAATATACAGTTGTGTTGGAGTAAAGATGGAACAATGTTCATCATAAAACTAACACTCCACCATCCTTTTATTAGTAAAGGGATGGTGAGCATTTGGACTGATTAGAAACATATATATTTGCATTTTGGGGACTTAACTACTTTTTCAGGTGTAGATTTTGAAATGTGAAGAGGCCAAGGCAGGCTTCTGTCAAATGCTACCAAGTCTATGGTTGGAAGAATAATCCAGACTTTTGGACTCCCATTCTAGTATTCTTCCTGCTATTCTCAGTATTTCTACATGATAGTATTTTTTTCCAGGGCAAAAATGTAATAAAAGGTTTCTATTGCTGTCTTCATTGTTTCTATTTTGTATATTAATAGGAAGATGAGAAAATGTTAATCACTCAAATATTTATTGAATCTTTAGTGTTATTGAGAATTATATTAGGTGTCATGAGAGATGTGAAAAAAGGAGAAAAATAAAAGAAAAAAGAAACACAAAAATAACTTCTGCCATTAAGAACTCCTGGTGCTCGTCACTGTGGGTCATAGAAAATCCATGGCTGTTTAGAGATTAGAATTTATAGTAATTCTGTAGGTGATCTTTAGAGATAATAAATCATAACACAAGTTCCTATTTGTAGAGTACTTTGGCATTTACAAAATATCTTGGTTAATCCTCACAGACCTGTGAAAACTGTTTCTTCCTTTTCATCAGGGAGGATACCGAGGCTTAGATACTCTGCAGGTGATAAAATCTTAGAGAGGGAAATGGCCCAGTCAATTCTTACACTTGCAGTGGAGCTTGCATGAGGGAAATTGTTTTAACATAAATTGCCATGTTAAAACAGTCTTACAGTAACTTAATATTAAAAAGTTGTACAAGTAGGTTGAATATTAGCAAATACTACAATATTAGATGACAAAGTTGTCACACAAAAGGGGAAGCACTTTGTTTTTTAATGACTATTGTAATGATGACATCAAGTGGGTTGTGAATATGGGTGTTTATGGTTTGATAAGTTTAAATGCACATAGATACTCATAAAGCCATTGCTGTAACCCAGCAATGCACATCTCCAATATCGTCAAAGTTTCTTCTTGGCTTTCTGTAGCCACCCCCTCCTGCCTCTTCTCATCCTGCACCCCCTTTCTCAGGCAACTGTAGATATTCTTTCTGTCAGGATGGGTTAGCTTCCACTTTCTGTGAATGTAGGCAAATGCAACCATTCACTGTGTGTTCTCCTCCAGTCCTACCTCTGGCTCCTTTTACTTAACATAGTTCTTTTGAGACTGATCCATGTAATAGCATCTCTCAGTAGTTTCTTTTAAAAAAAAACTGAGTAGTGTTTCATAGGATTAGTTGTAGCATTTGTTCATTTATCTGTTGAATATTTGAATTATTTTCCAGATTTTAGTTACTACAAATAGGCATTTATGTGCAATATTTTATGTGGACATATGATTTCATTTATCTTGAGCAGATGTCTAGAAGTTGACTGGCTGGTTAAGTTTCTAAGGCATGGCCTAATTGTCTTTCAAAGACCTTGTACAGTTTTACATTTCCACCAGCATTATGAATTACAGTTTCCCCATATCCTTGTCAACACTTAGTATAGTGAGTCTTTCTAATTTTATTTAATGTAATAGTTTCTCATTGCCACTTAAATTTCCATTCATTTAAGAACTATTGTTACCAGTATCTATTCTATTTATTTACCATCTATATGACTTGTTGTGGTATATGTCTTAATTTTTAGTCCATCTTTAGTTTTGTTGTTATCTTATTAATGATATATCCATCCTTTATACACTGACTACTAGTCTTTTACATTTGCAAATATTTTCTCCCAGTCTCAACCTTGTTTTTTCATTCTGTTAAGGGCCTCTGTTTTTCAAACAGCAGAAAGTTTTAATTTTGGTATAGTTCCAGTTGTTGCTTTGTTATTATTATGGATTAGGTTTTAGATGTCATGTTTAAGAAATAGTTTCCTAACTTAGTAATAAAAAAGTTTTCTCCTAGATTTCATTCATAGGTTCAGATTGTGCATTTACTTTTACAGTACACTATGAGTTAATTTTTATGGTATGATGCACAAACCCATTTACCCTCAGATAAATTTCCTTACTAAACTCTGCCATGACAAATGAAGAAGTACTGCAGAGACTGCTTCGCTAGAATACTTTTTAATACACTTGGAAAAGCATTAAGGAATTAATTTAAAAAACAGCACCACATACCCTGAGGATGGTACCAACAGAAATGCCTATTTTCTGATTCTTTGCCTGAATTTCTGAAATAATTTTGATGATTTCAAAGCAATTAACATTTCTAAAATTAACAAAGTTATGATTATTGTATCAATTAAGGGCTCTGGGTCACATTTTATGCATGTTCCAGCTTCTACTCATTTTATCCTTTGGAAACACAAGAAGCACAAAATGTTCCCCACCTACTAGGGAACTCCATATATATTATTTGAGTATTACATTGCTTCTTCACGTTCATCACTGTCTTCATCCTTGCCTTCATTTTTAGCTTGTGACACTTTAATTAATATCCAGGAGGTGATACTTTAGAGTTTTCAGTGAACTCACTCACTCCATTTTTTCAGGGAGAATATTCTCTTGAGCACTTGCCTTTCCATTGGGTTTTAGCTAGAAGATAGTATTTTTTTTTTAAATGAAAGCTTACTGTCATAGCCATTGTTCCACATGGATTTCTTCTTTGTAGTTTAATCTTTATAATGAAGTGTCTAGGTGATAGAAGGCTATCGGAGTTCTCTTTGGATAATGACTAATGTCACTTAATTCAAAATTAGACTCATGAAGTGTACAAAGTCCTAGAAAGTTTTTTTAGCTGGGAAGTACAGAAATTTCAAAAGTATCTTAGAAAATACAATTTTGTGGAGTTCTTAGGTAGCTTACATGCAGCTCTCAGACTCATCCACCCTTAGGGAAGAAGTGGCTGTCCCGCATCCAGTGTCTTTCCCTGCCCTTTGTCCTTTGCTTCACACATACCTTAAGATGTACTCATGGATTTGGGATTCAAGACGTGTAGCCACATCCTGAAGATAATGTTGCTGCCTGTTAGGTGCATGTTGGTGTTTTGTGAGAGATGATAAGAAATGAAATACAGGTTAGAGAAGATTATCAGGATGAAAACTCTAGAGTTAGAATTTTATGAAGAAAACCAATTAATATGTATCCTGGACTACCAGACTTGCACCCAGTAATAATTCATTCAAATGATTAATTTCTAAGTCTAATTGAATTTGTGTGCAAGTCACTTATAGTTTGTGTGCTGACTCCCAGAGGTCCATGTGTGAAAGGCTTGGCTGCATGCTGATGTAACTGGGAATTCTTGCAACATCCCCCTCCCATTTTATTGATATGTATAAGTGCAAAATTTAAGGTTTACAGTGAAGTTGAGCATTTTGTGCACCTACATATCTTCTCAAGGTGACAAGGACTTTCCCTCTCTCCTTTTGTCCTTCCCCGTACCCGCCCCTCCCTCCCTCCCTACCCCCCTGTTTTACTTTGTTTTTTGTTTTAAGTTCCATAAAAGTTGTGATCTGGGTCTCTCATATCAGAGAGACCATTGGATGTTTCACCTTTTGCTTCTGACTCACTTCACTAAGCACGATGTTCTCAAATTTCTTCCATTTGCCTGCAGAAGCCTCCACACTGTTGGACTTTATTGATGCATAGTATTCCGTTGTGTATAAGTACCACAGTTTGTGTATCCATTGGCCTGTTGATGAGTATTTTGGTGACGTCCATATTTTAGCTATTGTTAGTTGTGCAGCTATGAATGTGGGTATACATATATCTCTGTTATGTGTTGTTTTGGTCTCTTTTGGGTATATTCCCAGGAGGGGTGTCGCTGGATCAAAGGGGATATTTATTTCTAGTCTTTTGAGAGATCTCCATACTGCTTTCCAAAGTGGTTGTACGAATTTACATTCCAACAAGCAGTGCGGGAGGGTTCCTTTCTCCCAACAGCCTTGCCAGCACTGATTATTATTTGACTTGTTGATATAGGCCATTCTCTCTGGAGTGAGATGGTATCTTAGCATAGTTTTGATTTGCATTTCTCTTATGGCTAGAGATGTTGAACATCTTTTCATGTATCTGTTGGCCATTTGAACTTCTTCATGAGTGAACTGCCACTTCATTTCATTTGCCTGCTTTTCAATAGGACCCTTTATTTTGGTAGGCTTACTTTTCTTCAGCTCCCTGTATATTCTAGTTATGAGCTTCCTATATGAGATGTTGTTGGTGGATATTTTTTTCCCAGTCTGTTGGTTCTCTTTTTACATTGTTGATAGTTTCCTTTGCTGTGCAGAAGCTTTTTAATTTGACAAGATCCTATTTGTTAATAATGGGGATAATTTCTTTTGCTCTTGCTGTCTTGTCAGGGAAGTCTTTGCCTACCCCTCTGTCTTTTAGATACTTGCCTAAGTTGTCTTCTACGAGGTTCAGTGTTTTACTTTTGATGTCTAGGTCTTTGATCCACTTTGATTTGATTTTGGTGCATGGTGATAGGTATGTGACTAGATTCATTCTTCTACATGTGGATGTCCAGTTTTCCCAGCACCATTTGTTGAACAGGCTGTCCTTTTTCCATTGCATGCATTTGGCCCCTTTGTCGAAGATTAAGTAATTGAGGGTGTTCGGGTTTGTCTCTGCATCTTCAATTATGTTCCACTGGTAGATCTGTCTGTTTTCGTGCCAATACCAAATTGTTTTTACAGCTATTGCTCTATAGTACAGCTTAGTGTCTGGAACTGTAATGCCTCCTGCCTTGGTCTTGTAGCTCAGGGTTGCTTTGGCTATTCTTGTTCTCTTTTGGTTCCATATGAATTTAAGAGTTGTTTCAAGTTCTTTGAAGAAACTTGTGGGTATTTTGATAGGAATTGCATTGAATCTATAGATCAGTTTAGGTAGTATAATCATTTTGACTATATTGCTTTGCCTATCCAAGAGCAGGGGATACCTTTCCATTTTCTAATGTCTCCTATAACTTCTTTCTTCAATATAGTGTAGTTTTCTTTATGTAAGTCCTTCACTTCCTTGGTTAGGTATACTCCTAGGTATTTAATTTTTTGCTGAGCTATTGAGAATGGAATTGTTTTTCTGAGTTCTTGCTCAGTAAGTTGATTGTTAGTGTAGAGAAAAGCTATTGATTTTTTAATGTTAATTTTGTAGCCTGTGACTTGGCTAATTTTTTTTTTATTATTTCCAGGAGTTTCGTAGTGGAGTTTTCAGGCTCTTCCATGTAGATAATGATATCATCTGCAAATAGGGAAAGTTTTACCTCTTCCTTTCCAATGCAGGTTCCCTTTATTGCGTTTTCTTTTATGATTGCTATGGCAAGTGTTTCAAGGACTATGTTGAATAAGAGTGCCGAAGTGGGCAGCCTTGTCTTGGTCTTGATTTGAGAGGGAATGATTTCAATTTTTCTCCATTTACTATGGTATTTGCAGTAGGCGTAGCATATATGGCTTCTATGAGTTTTAAGTAGGGCCCTTCTATACCTATTTTTCTCAGTGTTTTTTTTTTTTATCATGAATGGATGCTGGGTTTTGTCAAAGGCTTTTTCTGCATCAATAGAGATGATCATGTATTTTTTGTTTTTGCTTTTGTTGATGTGGTGTATTACATTGATTGACTTACTTATCTTGAACCAACCTCGCATCTCAGGAATGAAGCCCACTTGATCATGGTGTATGATCTTTCTGATTACTTGTTGGATTCTGTGTGCCAGAATGTTATTGAGGATTTTTGCATCTATGTTCATTAAGGATATTGGTCTGTGATTTTCCTTCCTGGTCAAGTCTTTGGTTTTGGGACTAGTGTGATGCTAGCCTCGAGGAATGAGTTTGGTAGCGCTCCTTCCCTTTCTACTTTATGAAATAGTTTGAGGAGGATTGGAGTTAGTTCTTCTTCTCTAAAGTATGGAAAAAAATTCCATCTGGGCTTGGACTTTTATTTGTAGGTAGAGCTTTATTACTGCTTCAATTTCTGTGTGCATGATGGGGTTGTTCAACATTTTCATATCTTCCTCATTTAATTTTGGTATTTTATATGTATCTAGGAAGTTGTCCATTTCTTCCCAGTTCTCAAATTTGTTAGAATGTAAGTGTTCAAAGTAATTTCTTATAATATTCTGAATTTCTGCAGTCTGTTGTAAATTCACCCTTTTCATTTCGAAGTGTGCTGTTCTGTGCCTTTTCTTTCCTTGATGAGGTTAGCAAGAGGTTTGTCAATTTTGTTAATTCTTTCCAAGAACCAGGTGTTTGACTCATTAATTAATTGTCATTTTATTTTCAATCTCATTTATTTCAGATCTGATCTTTATAATTTATTCTCTTCTGCTGCCTTTTGGGTTAAGTTGTTCTTATTTCTCTAAGTCCTTAAGGTATATCATTAGCGAATTTGTTTTTGGCTATTATGTTCTTTTGATGTGTCCATTAATGGCTATGAATTTTCCTCTAAGGACTGCTTTCATTGTGTCCCAAAGATTTTGATATGATGTACTTCCATCATCATTTAACTCTATGAAGTTTTTGATTTCTTCTCTGATTTCTTCCGTGATCCATTGTTTGGTCAGTAGTAAGTTGTTAAGTCTCCATGTATTTTTGTATTTTCTTCTGTTTCTGCTGTTGTTAAGTTCCAGTCTTATTCCCTGTGGTCTGAGAGTATGCAGGGAACTATTTCTATCCCTATGTACGTGTTTTAGGATAACTTATGTCCTAGGACATGGTCTATTTTAGAAAATGTTCCATGTGCTGATGACAAGAATGTGTAGTCAGTTGATGTTGGATGGAAAACTCTGTAAAGGTCTGTTATATCCAAGTTTTCTATAGTGTCTTTCAGCAGTTGTATATCTTTGTGGATTTTTTGTCTGATTGATCTATCCATTTGTGATAGTGGGGTATTAAAGTCCCCTACTATAATTGTGTTGGGGCCTATGTGTCCTTTCAGATATAGTAATTTTTGGTTTACATAATTGGGTGCTCTAGAGTTGGGGGCATATATATTGAAATAATTGTGATTTCTTCCTTTTCTAGAGTTCCTTTAACCAGTATGTAGTGTCCATCTTTGTCTCTTTTCACCTGTTTTCTTTTGCAATCATATGAGCCTGAGATTAATATAGCTTGTTTTCTGGGTCCTGTTGCATGAAATACTGAATTCCAACCTTTTATTTTCAATCTGTCAGTTTTCTTGTGGGTGAAGTGTGTCTCTTGTAGGCAGCAAATTGTGGGTTTCTGTGAGTTGAGGCCGTTCACATTTAGGGTAATTATTGAGGTATGTTTGGTGTGTCTTGCTATAGTTTTAGTTTTTCCATGTTGTTTACTGGCTTTACTTTTCTCTCAGCTCATTCTCCTCAAGCTTTTGTGAATTTTTCCTCCGAGGTCATTTGTGTCATTGGCCTTTCTTTCATGATCTAAGTTTCCTTTGAGAATTCTCTGCAGTGATGGCTTAGTGGCTGCAAGTTTCATTAAGCTTTCTAAATCACAGAAAATTTTATTTTCTCTCTCTAGTTTAATAGATAGTTTTGCTGGATATAGTAGTCTTAGTTGGAGTTTGTGTTCTTTTAGTGTTTGGATGACATTGGTCCATGATCACCTGGCTTTTAGAGTCTGGGTTGAGAAGCCTGCGGTTATCCTGATGGGCTTACCATTGTAGGTCACCTTCTGCTTTTCTCTTACTGCTTTCAGTATTCTCTCTTTGTGTTGGGTTTCTAGTACTTTAATTATGATGTGTTGTGATGAAGCTCTCTTCTGATCCATATTGTTTGGTGTTCTGTATGCCTGCAGTAGCTCAATGTTCATTTCTCTTCTTAGATTTGGAAAATTTTCTTCCATAATTTCCTTGTATATGACTTTTAAGCCTTTTGTTTTGTCCTCGGTCTTCTCCTGGACTCCTATAATTCTCAGGTTGTTTCTCTTTGAATCATCTATCAGTTGTTGTAATGATTCACTTTCTTCTTTTTGTACTTTGTATTCTTTATGGTCTTTCTGTTCCCGCTCTGTCATTTTGTCTTCTAAGTCTGATAATCTATTTTGAAATTGTTCGATATCGTTGCTTATTGTGACCTGTATGTTTTTCACTTCCTGGATATCTGTATTTATTTATTTTTTTTAATGTCTCTGTTGTGTTCATCTCTCATTTCTTATATTGCCTTCATTATCTTCTGGTTCATTTCTTCTTTGATCTCCTGTACTTGCTTCTTAAAGCTTGCTTTTAACTTAGCTGGGTCTTGGTGTAGCTCTTGCTCTATGACTTTGATTTCCTGCTTCATTTCCTGCATTAATTCCTGTTTCAATTTGTGCTCTAATTTGATGTATTTCTGGACCCAGAATTTACCATAACTTTTGTCATTTTCATCTTTAGATTCTGCATTTTCATGATTTCTAGTATGCTCTTCTGGTGTGTCAAGACTTTTTGAAGGAGATTTATTTCCACATTTCCTCATGGTTCTGTTGTCTTTGCTTGTCTCTTGTTGTCTGTCCCTGGGTTTCCCCTAGGGACTCACCCCAGCACGGCTCTGCCCGAGGCTGGTAGATCACAGCCTCTGCGCTGACCCCCTCTGAGAGGAGCAGGGGAGAGGGCAGCGTATCCCCATTGTTCTAGTCCGACGCGGCTCTACCTGGTACTGGCAAAGCCAAGTCTCTGTGCGGGTCTCCACTGTGAGTGGTGGCAGGAAAGGTGGTGGGGAGTCCCACTGGTCTATTTGGAGAGGCTCTGCCTGGTCTCCCAAAGCCCTGTGTCCACGCCAGCCTCTGCTGTGAGGGGCAGCGGGGAAGATGGCTGGACATCCTACCAGCCCCCTGCGGAGCAGCCCTGCTGGGCGCTAGCTAGAGGAGCCCAGGCTTTGCTGCTGGCCCCTGAAGCTGGGGGCAGCGACGATAATGTCCAAGAATCCTGCCAGCCTCCTCCAAAGTGATCCTGCCTGGTGCTCGCTGAGCCCAGGCTCAGCCGTGGGTCCCTGAGGCGAGGGGCGGCGAGGAAAATGTCCGTGAATCCTACCAGCCTCCTCCGAAGTTCTCTTGCAACATTTAACCTTGAATTGGTAAGTCCTAGGGACTAACCCCTGAAGAAGATTGCAGGATTTCCATTTTTTTCTCTGTGTTTCTCTCCTTCTCCCTGTTTTTGCAGTACTGGATTTGAATCCAGGGCCTTCAGTCTGAGCTACATCCTGAGACAAGAAACCATTTTTGATTTTTATTTTGAGACAGTGTCTCACTAAGTTGCCTACGGTGGGCTCAAACTGACTCTCCTGCCTCAAGCCTCCCAGGGTGCTGAGATTTTATACCACTGGGCTTGGCTTCTTACTTTCCATTTTCTTCCTGGCTTCTAAAGTGAGCAGTTGGCTCTGACACACATTTTCATCAGGAAGTGACCACTCAATCATAGACTAAACTAAGCAAAGTAAACTTTCTTCTTCATTAACTGGTTGTTTTAGATATTGTGTTAAAAAGACAGGAAGCTGGCTGGTCCAAGGTCTTACGTTAAGTACAGTGCTTTTCTGTTCACTATACCTGTGCTTGCTCCTTACTCCAGGGGCAGCACAAAGACAGAAAGAATACCTTCGCTATACTGGGTGCAGTGGTGCATGCCTGCAATCTCTGCATTCTGGGAAGCTCAGCAGGAGGATTTCCAAGTTTGAGCACAGTGTAGTGGGAACCTGTCTCAAAATAAAAATGGAAAAGTTAAAAATGGTAGAGATTAGCTTAATGCAGAGACCCTAGGCTTAGTCTCCAGTACCACAAAGATAAGGGAAATCAAACAAAACCTTAACTGTTATTTTTTTACACCTCTCTTTAGAGTGGTGAATTGATACTTTTGGTAGAGAGTCCTCCATGGTACCCAATATCTATTTTACCCATTTTAGTAACAGAACACAAGTTTTTCCTGGAGAATGATGTATTCAGCTAGATAATTACATTTCCTACATCTTTATAGCTAAGTGCAGCTCTGTGGTTACATTCTGGCCAGTGAGACACTAGCAGAATTATTTTGTGGGATTTTAATCAAGCAATTTAGAAATTATCTGCATTTCTAATTTTTTATATGAAAGAGCAATAAGTTAATTTGCTTAAATCACTACCATTTGGGGTTTTCTGTTGTGTGCAGCTGAACCTAATCCTAACGGATACAACATGGCGTTATGATTAAAAACAAATTCTAAGGGAAAGTGGTAAAAAGGCAGAGTGAGCACATTAACATTTCCTTGGAAATCTCTGACAACTCTCTTCACTTGGACCTTCAACCTGAAGCTTTTATCTAACCTCAGTTTGAGGTTTTCTGTCTCTGCCTAGAGTCAACCAGGAGGACTTGTTGCCCTAGGGAATAGTTATTCTATAACTTTCTATAACTATTAGTAAAAACAAAGTTTAATTCATCAGTTTTCAAATTAGTGCATAGTCATTATAGAAAATGCAAGAAATCCAGAAATAAATATAGGAAGATGATTGCGAGGAGATAAGTCTTGTTCTTAGTATTGAAAGTATTTTAAGACATACTTTAATGGTGTTTTATATATATATAATTATTGTTATCATTAATTGTTTTGATACTGGAAATCCAACTGAGGACCTTCAAGTTAAGCTATGCCCCAGCTTACTTTCTGGTTTAATTTTGAGACAGGGTCTTGCTCAGTTGTCCATGTTGGATTTCAATTTGTAATCCTCCTGCTTCAACCTCCCAGAGGTTTCCTTCTTGGACCACCAGGCCTGGCTTACTGTATCTTATTGAGTAGGTGTGACATTTTTACTTAATTTTTTCCACACAGCTTGAGGTTTGGGTGTTTGGCCAATGATGTGATGTTTTTAAAATGAGGGGAAGGTGTATAGCCCTTTTGAAGCCGGGGTTATATCACTAGATTTCAGATCTCCGCACATTCAGCTAGATGGAGTCCCTAAGATGCAAAAAATTCGGTAGGGAGGGAATTTTATTCTATTGTTCATGTCAAAAGCAGCAGTTCTTAAACTGAAGTGGGCCAAGAGTTTGTTGCAGTTCAGCCTGCTGCCCCTTGTGAGGCTTTGACACAGTCAGTCCATGACTGGGCCCTGGAAACCTGCATTTCTTACCCAGGCCTGGTTGATGCTAGTGCTCTGAGAATCATAACCTAAAAAGATATTTGAGAGATGGATTTGTATCCTGTCCCATATTTTCTTACTTCTCATCTCCCCACTTCTCAAACACTACCTATTGGACTCATTTTGCTGCTGTTGCTCCTCCCACCTCCGGTTGGGCATCCCAAATTTCTTCTTTTTCTAAGAGTCCCATGGCCCTTACTGTTTGCCATTGTTTCTTGGTCTCCTTCTCCATCTTCCTTCCAACTTCCCAAATGTTCACTTCTCTTGCTGTGATGAGATTATGACCAAAACAGTGTCACCTCAGAAGTTGGGGACAGTGAATGAAGAGCGAATGACAGAGGTCTCTTTACAGTGAGAATGAATTGAACACCTTTAATGTTAAGAAACTTCTTCCTATCATATCAGTGCTAGAGATTCTTAGAATAGAGTCCCAGAAACAGAATTCCCGAGTCAAGGGGTATGAGCAGCTTAAATCTGACTGTATTGAGAGGTCATAAGCATAGATGTTAAGGTCTAGCATGAGATCAAGTCCTACTTCTCCCTCTTGCTCATTGTGTGACTTTAGAAACATTAACTTACCCGAGTCTCCATATCTTCATGTATAAAATATATAAAATTGTTGGAACAGATAAGGTGGTTTTGAGTATTCATATTATATGTGGCAAGTTCAGCAGATCTCTGGTACCTGGTAAGAGGTCTATTGATATTAATGTTATTGTTCTGAAATCACTTCTGAAAGGTAATTCTGAATTTTTACCCCCATCAACAGTGAGGTAGAGAGGGATCTATGTAGCTCATAGTGTTTAAGCTATGACACACAGTGTGTTTAGATTGGGAGTGAACACAGTATAAGAAAATGATTGAAAGCTGGACCTGATGGCACAGGCCTGTAATCTCAGCACTCTGGGAAACTGAGGCGGGAGAAGCATAAGTTTGAGTCCGGCCTGGGCTACTTAGCAGTTTAGCCAGACTGTATCTCAAAATCAAAACTAAAAATGGTCTAGAGACACAGCATAGCATAAAGGCCTTAGGCCCCAGTATCACAGAGAAGAAAAAAGAAGATAATTAACTGAAGTTCATCTATGTTTTGTGCATTGAATTGGTAGGAAATGAAGCCAATGGGGATGAATACTTTCCTAAGCTAAAATATTTTAAAATTATTTTTTGACAATTTCTGGTCATAAAATCCTTTGTGACTATTTCCAGTAATAGCTGACCCTTAGTGTAAGTGCACCATGTGGGGTCATTCTCATATGGATGACACATAGATGTGTTTTGCTTTCTCCACCAAACACCTCCATTTCTACTGATTCTGTCATTCTTTCTTTGTAGATTTTGCTCTCCAGTAGTCACTCATCATTGTTAACTAAAGCCATTCAAATTGAGAGTTTTGTTTTTATTTATTGGATATCAGATAGGATGCTGACTCCCCACTGCCTCAGTTTATCAGCCAAATACCTATTAAGATCTATGTCATGGTTGTAAAAAACATAAGTCTTGTGATAAGGGAAGATTAATTTTCTCACTTTTGGAAAAGTGCATGTTGAAGTGCAAAACGTTTTTGATCTTCTACTTGTTATTGTGAAATCAGAATAGCTTCAAAATCACAGTCATTCATGTAAGCTGTGGTGAGGGGGGTTAGTATGGCGTACGTTCAACTTCACGATTCAAGAGAAACAGGAAGTCAATCTCATGTGAGCAGAGTCGATTTTTGTCTTACCACAGAAAAAGCAGTTGGATAAAGAAGATGACCTTTATTAAAAGGGAGAGAATCCTCAATCCTCGATGTCCCCTGCCAGTGGGTGTTCCCGTGCTGGCTCTTGAAAGAAGCAAGGTTCCCATTGTTGGATCTTCTGGCTTTCATGATGAAATTTTCTTTCAAGTGTGCGTTGGTCTCAGGCTATAGAAGTTCGGCACCACCCCAGCACTTGATTCTGGGTCATTTCTTTGGGACCCTCGCCCTACTCAGAGACAAAATAAGTGGAGACAGATAAAAAAGCTCCAAGCTGCAGCCCTGAGTGCTGAAACTGGTGTTCAGAGCAAGGCCGTTAATAGCAACCAAATCGATTTTGAACTTCGGGGGTTTGCCTTCCCCCTGCCTTGCAAGGCTCGGCTCTGACTTAGATGAAAGCTCCTTTGGTTTAAGCAGACAGGCACGGTGCAGTTGGGGAAAGATACCAGTTATAAATTGCGAGAGTACAAATACGTGTGCAGACACAATCAGGAGTTTTGAGGGAAGAGCGTAATTCATTGTTCATCCCTAGATATCAAGTGTGTGTTCTTCGTGAGAGTTTTAGCTAGAGGTTAGTTAGGTGACCACAATTTTGAGTCTTTGAAGGCAAACTAATAGCCGCCTTCTGATAACCATTCACGACTCGAAGTGACAGTATCACAGGAGGAAGAAATGGGCCCTTTACCTTGAAAAACCCATCCCACAAAGGACGTCAGTGTTTTGGAATTACCAAAACACATGTAAGATCCTTTCTAAGACTTTAGGGAAGTCATTATGTCTTACCAGGGCAAGAAGGGGATGGGTCTACTGCATTCCTCTGCCTTCAGTCTTGTTTTCCCTTTGGCAAATTGTGCAACTACCATAGTGAGAACTGACACCATTGTTTCCTATGTTTCCAGTCTGTATTGGTTCATTCACTGATTTAAGTGAATGGCACTCTCTTTACCTAATGAAACTGTTGCTTTTCAAGATTAGAGTTAGGTGGACTCAGCTTGTTAGTTAAGGTGACTGATTCAATATCGACAGCTGAAGATAACATTGTAAATTAAAACCCTGCCTTGGACGTGTTACCAGACTGTTAAATATGATGTCAGGGCTTCTAACTCACCCACCCCAGAGGTCATCCAAAAAGACCAGCGTTGCTTTTATTTCATCTTCTAACTGTGTACTTAGCAGTTGGCATTCGGGTTGGTTTCTGTCATGTATAGACAGATTTTTTTCTGGGAGTTGATTTCCCTCTCTCTTTGCTTTTCGTTTTCTTTCTTTCTTTCTATACTAGGAATTGAGCCCAAGGCCTTCATACTAAGCTACATCCCCAACCTATTTTTAAAATTTTTGGTTTTGATGTAGGATTCTGCTAAGATGCTAAGTTGCCCAGGCTGAGTTTGAACTTGTCATCCTCCTGCCTCAGCCTACCAGAGTGGTGAGATTATAGGCCTGCACCACTTGCTTTGGCTTTCTTGTTACTTTAAATTAAGTCTAGCTTATAGGAAGAAGGTCCTTTTCCACCCACTACCCCTCTGTATTACTCAGTTTTCCTGTTGCTGGTGCAAAATACCTGACATTCAAAGCTTAAAGGAGGACAGGTTTATATTGGCTCAAGTTTCAGCAGCTTCAGTCAGGAGTGGTTCCAGGGCAGGAAAAGCTTAGTGGAAGAGTGTAATGGAGAAAAGCTCTTCACTTGGTGACAGCCAGAAACAGAGTACAGGGGACAAGGCCACTGAGAGAGATACCCTCCAGAGGTACATCCCCATTGGCCTACTTCCTGTAGCTGGGCCTCTCCTCCTAACAGTCACATATAAACATCAATGAATCACCTTGTTGTGAAGTGTTCCCCCAAAGCCACATGTATCTGAATGTTGTAAGATACGGATGTATTGTTGGGAGGTGGGGCCTGGTCAGACGGGGCGGAACTCTGGGGCTTGACCCTGAGGGGCAGACTACCTAGAAAGGTAGTTCTGTGCAAATTACCTGGAAGGGTAGCTCTGCCCTTCCTTCTTCCCTCGCTTGGCTTTCTGCCTGCCATGACATGAAGAACTCTTTTTTAGCTACGGCTTTGCCATGTGATTCTGCCATTGCTAGCTACCCATGTATGTCAGCCCAGCTGAAATAAATCTTTCCTCCCTTAAATTGAGGATGTTCGGTATTGTGTCCCAGCAAAAAAAAAAAAAAAAAAAAAAAAAAAAAAAAAAAAAAAAAAAAAAAAAAAAAAAAAAAAAAAAAAAAAAAAAAAAAAAAAAAAAAAAAAAGTAACTAAGACATTGGTACTGAAAATAGAGTTCTCATTGTGACTTTACCAGACAGTGTGGTTCAGAAGGCTTTGGAACTACTTTTTGGGAGGAGTTTGGAGAGGTTTGAAGATGCTGGCTAGAAAAGCCTTAGACTTCTGTTAACCAAGTTAGTTGGGAGATTCTGGTCAGAGTTCAAAAGATAAAAATACTAGTAGAAATGTGGGTTGTAAAGGCCAGGCTCAAGAGGTTTCAGATGGGACAGAGAACTTAATTGGCAACTAGTCCAGAAATTTTGCATGCTGTGCTCTAGCAGAATGCGTGTTGGCATTTTGCCCATGTTGAGAGACTTTGATTGAAGCTGAGATTAAGGGTGGTGGACTACTTAATTTGGTGGAGGATATCTCAAGGCAATCCAGTGTTCAGGCTGTCTAGCACGTGGCTACTATTTGTG
Source organism: Ctenodactylus gundi (assembly GCA_004027205.1). NCBI lineage: Eukaryota > Metazoa > Chordata > Mammalia > Rodentia > Ctenodactylidae > Ctenodactylus > Ctenodactylus gundi. The sequence goes on from PVKB01002301.1 coordinate 215,992, forward strand.
GCTTTTAGTCAGCTCTTCACTGAGAACCATGAGAAAACAGCAGGTAGCAGAACCCATTGTTGTTAAAGAGATTAGTATTAAAAAGAAGCCAAGTACTTGGAAGCAGAACTATAAAAAAGAAACCATGAGGAGGTGTCACAGCACCCCACTATTTAACAATTAAAGGATGGGAGGTAAAGAACCTTGCTCTAGAATAGTACCCGAGGGCATTCTGTAGGGCCAAAGAGAGAAAAGTGTTTGCTGGAGTTCAGCCATCTAATAACTCAGAGGCCAAGGTGGCGAGACTGCTGCTCAAGCCAGTGGTGGACCTTCATGATATCCACAATTGTGATTGTTTCACAGCCATGCAGAATGCAAAAGTTTTGGGGTCACAGAAGCTCCCACCCAGATTTCAAAGGAAGGCCTTGGAGTTTAGACACCGTACCCTTGGGAGGGCAATTCATGAATTTATGAAGGAGAAGCCTAAGGTGCAGTGGAGGCCTCAGAATCTTGAAGATGCCAGAAACATGGATCATCTGCTGAGGAAGGCTGTGAACAGAACCAACCCAAAGGAGAAGCTATAGCCAGAGGCAATGCTGTAGTGGGCGTGGGGGAGGCATCAAACTTCTCTCTATGTAGGAGTTCACATCTCTGCATAGGTTGCATGGGTGCTGGACACAGAGCTGCAGGACTTAATGGAACTAAAAGGATTGGGTTATTGTCCTGCTGGGATTTGTGCCTGCTTTGATCTGATGGCTTTCTCTTCTCCCACTTCTCCCTTTTGGAATGGGAATGTTTACCCTGTGCCATAGAATGTTGGAGGTGTTTAACTTTTCTTTGTCGCAGGCGCTCACAAATAACAGTTTATTTTGAATCTCAGAGAAGACTTTAGACTTGGACTTTTTAGCAGTATGGAACTCTTAAGACTTTGGCAACTCTGAGAAAAGGACTAAATGCATTTTGCATAAGGAAGTAGACATGAGTCTTTTGAAGGCCAGGGGTGGAAATGTTATGGTTTGGATCTGGAGTGTCCTCCAAAATCCTCATTATTTGAATGTTGTAAAATACCAGCATGCTGTTTGGATGTGGAGCCTGGATGGAAGGGGCAGGATGTTGGGTCTTGACCCAGAAGGGGAAGATTACCTGGAAGGGTAACTTTGCCCACCTTTTCTTCCTCACTTGGACTTCTGTCTGCTATGCTCTGAAGAGCCCTTCTCCAGCTATGGCTTTGCCATATGCATCCACCATAGCATGTGGACTGTGACCTTTTGAAACTGTAAGCTAGAATAAATCTTTCTTTACCTAAATTGTGGAAGTTGGGTATTCTGTCCCAGAAATGAAAGGTAACTAAGGCACATACCAAGATCCAGTTACCTTTCTGGAAGTCTTATCAGGTAAACAATTAAGATAAATTGGGAGATGGCACAGACCTATAATCCCAGTACTCTGGGAAGCTGTGGTAGGAGGATCACAAGTTCTAGTATAGCCTGGGTAACTGTACAACTTAGTAAGAGCGTGTTTCAAAGTAAAAAATAAAAAAAAAAATAAGATTAACAGGCACACTTTCTGTCTCCATTCTCATTCTTGATGCTTTCCTCTTTGATAGGTAAAACATTTCATTTCTTGTTCTGATTGCCTTACAAGGTTGAAGATGAAAGACAATGCCTTGTTAGGAATGCTTAAGGGTCTATCTCGTAGATACTACCTTGTTTTCTCCCTTCCCACTTTTTTATTTTGAAAATGAGCTATGTATAAACAAGGGAAATAATTCCTATTCAATTTCAAACGATAGAGGCAATTTAAATTCATTAGGTAAAGACAGATAATGAAGTCCCTGAAAGTCCTAATACTTGTAATTTGTCTAAGTAAAAACACTTTCTGAAGCCTCCAACAGAATAAATCTAGACTGCAAAGATAATGATAATTAAACATTAATGACATCTTGTCTGAAAGAGAAAATGACATTAGGCATTGTTTTCATCATCCTTTCAAGATTTGGTGATGGTAACAAAATAAGACGTGTAAGGCTCTGAAAGTTGTGTGAATACACCACAATTTGGAAATCTGTGGTAATTAGTTAAGCTTCATTGTGAGCATAACTTTTCTGTACAGGTTGAAACAGGAACAGTTGGTGAAACATGACAGCAAGAAGAGTGCTCATCAGGCTGTGGAGGTTGGTTACAAATGTATTGTTTTAAATTTAAATAAATGAAGAAAACACATGCACATTGCAAAATTAAAATACACAGATGTATTGGGACTAAAAATGAAAGAACTCAGCCACTGCCATTCCAAGTCACTTTCTGTTCCCTGTAGGGAGTAGCTCCTGACAGTGAAGGAAGGCTGCTTTTCTCACTGGAGAACTTATGTTCTGCAACTTGACACTCACCCTTAACTGGCTCACCTAGACAATTGCTGTATACCCGAGAACTGATACATTGTGTTTCATACTATATGTGGATCCTAATCTGTTTTCTTCTTCTTCATATGGACATGTGTGTGGTTTATTATTTTGCCATATTGAAATAAATACCTTTGCATATTCATATCAGGGTTCATATACATGTATTCTGTTATATAACTTTTCAAGTAAAACACTTAGATTTAAAAAGATATATAAAACGTATCCTAACTAAAGTGTCATAACAGTGTAGCTACATTGTATATATATTAGTGTTCATTTTTAACTTTATCAGTGCTACATAGTATCTTTTAAAAAATTTCTGCCACTCTGGTAATATGTGTTGTGTGAGTTTACTTCAGTTTCATTAGTTATTAATGTCATTTATTTTTGTCACTGCATGAATATATATTTTTGTCATATTCATATGTCATATTGTCTTATTTATTTGTGTTTTCTTCAGTATTTCTATGGGATTTTTTACTACTGTGTATTTAGACCTTTTGTGGGTTATATATAATAGTTCAACCACCTTGCACTACTCGTTATATGTCTTTTTCTTTGAGTTATGATGCTGGTGACTGTCAGTTTTTAACACTGTTATGTAACCAAATGTGTGGTATTTTTATGGCTTCTAAATTTGGCTCTTGTCTCATTCAACTGCTATGCTTTGGATCATGAGTGTACCCCAAAAGCCTCATGTATTTGGAACTGTGTGTTATTGGGAGGTAGAGCCTGGCTGAAAGGGGCAGATGCTTGGACTTCGACCGGAAAGGTTACATCAACTTGGAATTGGGGTTGCCCAGAGCAGAGCTTTCAGGTGTGTGCTGTTGACTTGTGGGCCATAGAGCTCATGAGGGAGGAGTGCCCACTCTGGAATAGGTGGCCAAGTGGCAGCTTGAATTAGGTAACGGGAGGAAGAAGGAATATTTTTTTAGTTTTTATTTTATACATACACATGAATTTCCAAATTTCATAACATATTAAAGACATGGGGTTTGGGGAATCCATGCCCATCCATACCCTCCCTCCATTTTTCAGATATTCATCCCTTTCCTAAGAGTCCATTGGCCTCTTTCTACCCTATCACCTCTGTTGGAACCTTTTTATGCCATTATTTTTGTGAATGCCATGAGAGAGACACTCATCTGTAGTCAGTATTTTATGTTTGGTCCATTTCACTTGAGTGTTACTGATTCAAAGTGGCCCCACTTTTGTTCAAATATTTCATATCTCTCTTTCTTTATGGCTGTGTAGTATTCCCTTGTGGATAGGTACCACATCTTCTTTAACCATTCCTCTGTAGATTGGCAGGTAGATTGTTTCCAGGATTCAACTATTATGGATTGTGCTGCTATAAACATGGATACACATGTGCCTTTTTGGTGTGTTGAATTTATTTCTTTCAGCAATATGCCCAGTAAAGCAGAAGCTGGATCAAAGGGGATTTCTATTCTCAGCTTCCTAAGGGGTCTCCAGACTGCTTTCCCACCAGCCGTGGAGCTGAGTTCCTTTTACCCGTACCCTCACCAACAATTGTTTTTTGAGTTCTTGATGTAGCCCATTCTCAGTGGGGTGAAGTGAAACCTCAGCATTGTTTTCATTTGCATTTCTCTGATGGCCTGTGAAGAAGAACAGTTTTTCATGTGTTTGTGGGCCATTTGTACTTCTTCTTCTATGAAGCTTTTTTTTTCATTTCAGATGCCTGCTTTTTGATGGGGTTGTCTATTTTAGGGGGTTCATTTTTATGTATTTTTTGTATACTTTAGATACTAAACCTTAATCTGAAGTGTGACTGGTGAAGATCTCCTCCCACTCTGTATGTTGTCCCTTTCCCTTGTTGATTCTTTTTCTTTGCAAAAGTTTCAGTTTTATGTGGTTCCATTTGTTTATTATTTGCTCATATTTCTTGAGTTGCTGGTGATCTGTTCAGAAACTCGTATCTTGTCCTTATGTCTTCTAGAATTTTACCTATTTTTTCTTCCAGTAGATTTAATGTTTTTGTTTTGATGCCCACTTTGATCTGATTTTAGTGTGTGGTGAAGGATATGGGTCTAGTTTCATTCTTCTCCATGTGGAGATCCAGTTTCCCCAGCACCCTTTGTTGAAGAAGCTGTGTTTTCTCCAGTGTATTGTCTCGGTCACTTTGACAAAGATCAGGTGGCGAGGATATTTGTTTTTTTCAGTATCCTCAATTCTGTCTCATTGGTCCTCCTGTCTGTTCTTACACCCGTACCATGTAGATTTAATCTCTGTTGCTTTGTAGTATTTTTTTGAAGTCTGCAATTGTGATACCAAGGCTTTGCCCTTGTTAGTTTACATTTCTTTGGAAATTCTGGGCCTTTTCTGGTTCCATATCCATTTTAACGTTCTTTTTTCTTGTTCTGTGAAGAATGTAGTTGGTATTTTGATTGGTATTGTGTTGAATCTGTATAGTAGCTTTGAAAGTATGGCCATTTTGGTAATACTAGTTTTTCCTACCCAGGATCATGGGATGTCTTTCCATTTTTGAAACTCCTCTTCAATCTCTCTCTTCAGGATTTTGCAGTTTTCTTTGTATTAGTCTTTCACTTGTTTGGTGAGGTTTATTCCTAAGTATTTTGTTTTATTTCATTTATTGTTGCTATTGTGAAGGGGGTTGTTTTCTTTCTCATTGGTTTTGTTATTGGTGTTGCTATTGATTTTTGGGTATTGATTTTGTAACCTGCTACTTTGCTGGACTTATTTTTTATCTCTAAGAGTCTTTGGGTGGAATTCTTTGGGTCTTCTATGGAGAGTATTGTGTCATCTGCAAATAGGGACATCTTTACTTCTTCCCTTCTTCTTTGTATTCCTTTTCTTACTTTCTCCTGCCTGGTGGCTCTTGCCAAAAATTAAAGCACTATATTGAATAGCAGGGGAGACAACGGGCATCTCTGTCTTGTTCCTGAATTTAGTGTGAGTGTTTCAGGCTTTCTCCATTTAAGATTATATTGGCTGAGGGATTGTTGTGAATAGCTTATTTATATTCAGGTAGGGTCCTTCTCTTCGTAATTTAAGAAGAAACATTGTTACAGCTTCTTCCTGGGAAAGTTCTAGCCTAGACTGTGCGCAGACTTCACTTGGCTTCTGTCTCCTATGGGATGAGCAGCTCTCCCAGCCTCCACCGTGCCCCTCAACCATTGCCAGCTGCCTCAGGATCAGTCAGTGTGAGACCTTCCGAAGCCGTGAGCTTAAGAAATCTTTCCTCCCTTAGATTGTGGGTGTGAGGTATTTTGTCCCAGCGATGAGAAAAGTGACTAAGATAACAACCTTCACTATACCAGAATCATAGACAAATTTTCCTCATTCCCTCATATTTTCATTATTATTTTATATTTTAGTGTTTAATCCATTTCTACTTATTTTTGTATATTTTAGAATGCAGCCATTTAACTTAATTTTTGACATAAATTTCCAAACACTTTTGGATATATTCCCAGGAGGGGTGTCACTGGATCGAAGGGGATATATATTTCTAGTCTTTTAAGAGATCTTCATACTGTTTTCCAAAGTGGTTGTACAAATTTACATTCAAAACAACATATAACAGAGATACATCTATACCCATGTTCATAGCAGCACAGCTAACAATAGCAAAAATATGGAAGGCACCAAAATACCCATCAACAGACCAGTGGCTACACAAACTGTGGTTTTTATACACAATGGAATACTATGCATCAATAAAGTCCAACAGCGTGGAGGCTTTTATAGGCAAATGGAAGAAAGTTGAGAATATCATGCTTAGTGAAGTGAGTCAGAAGCAGAAGGTGAAATATCGAATGATCTCTCTGATATGAGAGACCCAGATCACAACTCCTTTGGAACTTATGACGAAAGACAAAGTGAAGGAGGGGAGTAGGATGGGGGACGGGGGAGGGAGGGATGGGTATAGGGAGGGCCAAAAGGAGAGTGGGAAAGCCCTTGTCACCTTGACAAGATACCTATGTGCACAGAATGCTCAACTCCATTGTAAACCTTGACGTTTGCACGTATACATATCAATAAAATGTGAGGAAAAAATTTCCAAACACTATTACTGACTTGCATAATTTCTTCTGATTTCTAACACACCCATTTCTAAGTATGTGTATGTTTGTATGCAATCTCTTTACTACATTCCATAAATATGTTTATCTTTTTACTTAAGCTGTTCTATTGATATTTGCATGCCTCTATTGTAATTTTATAGTGGCATGTAGCAGAAACATTTTCTTATATAGTAGTGATTTCTGAAAGCATAGCAATGTCATCTCTATATAGTTCTCATACCTGATGAGTTTTAAATGTCTGAAATAGTGACACCTCCAGTTGAGCCTCCCTAATAGTTATTTTGCATCAGTCTTTGGGAATATCTAATGAATTAATTATTTCAAAATAAATAGGCCATGTCTTTATCAATAGTCTTTTTCATTAAATTGTTTAATATAAAGATTACATACCCCCACATGAAGCTGTGAACAGTTATGGTCATAATGTTTCAACATTTTGCCCAAGTTTGGCATGTAAAAAGATTCATTATTCTGTTCTTTAAAAGGCAGTAGGAAAGTAGAAAATTCTGAGAGGATGTGTTCATTCCTACCACGTGTTCTAAATCCTTGATGATTTAGATAATAATCACAGATAGTATATTTTCTAAGTGACCAGACAGAATTTAATACCCACATCCCATATAGTCCTCACACCCAACCACACACATGCTTGTACATTTTTAAAATAGACAAAGATTTACAGATGCACATATACATATACACATACATTAGCACACTTATATATGTGCACTGCCACATGCATATGGCCACTTTGGGAAGAGAAGAGCAAACAAACAGAGCAAACAAGCAAAAGCAAAGTAAAAAGAGGAAGATGTATGCAGAGAAGTTGTGGGAAAGGCACAGTGCTTGGTAGGAGAATGAATGGAGGAGAAGAGACGTCTGTGGAAAAGAAGGGAGCTGTGGCCAGAAACTCCAAGAGCATCATGGAGCACAGGGCAGAGCTACAGCAAGAATCAGCAGCTCTCGCATGTGACCTAGATTTTCCTGACCTTCCCACCTTCTAAAATTAAATGCAGACATAGGATTTGATAAGGGCCATGCATTTTTCTAAAATTACATCTGGGATGAGCTCATTAAGGTTAGGAGAACTTCCTCATTTGGCTAAGAAAGAATTCATGTGTTTGCTCTAAATAGGCATATGTACACTCTGAGCACGAGATGGAATTGCTTTCGAATATTGCTCTATGAGGCGATTTACATAGATTTCCAGCCTTTTTTGTATTTTGAGACGGGCTTGTTGCCCAGGCTCGGCTTCACCTTTTCATCTTCCTATCTTAGCTTCCCCGGGTGCTGAGATTACAGGCGTGTACCACAAGCCCCTAAACCTTTCTTCATTTTTCTTTTTTCTTGAGTTGGGGTCTCAAAAAGTTTATGCAGCCTAGCCTTAAGCTTGTGATGCCCCCTTCTCAGCTTTCCAAATAGCATGGATTACAAATAGGCAGTGAAGCCTGGATGCTTGCCTTCTCACCTTCCCTCCCTCCCTCCCTCCCTCCCTCCTTCCCTCCTTCCTTCCTTCCTTCCTTCCTTCCTTCCTTTTTTCCTTCCCTCTTTCTTCTCCCTCCTATCCTCTTCTGTCTCTTCTATATTTTCCTTTCTTACTCATTCTGTCTTCCCCATGCACATCAGGAGAAAGAGAGAAACAGAGAGACTGAGGGGTAGATGGACAGACACAAAGACAGAGCAAGGTAGACAGAGACAGACAGACACATACAGAGAGAGATACATTTAAGCAAAAGAACAGTAAATGTCAATCAATGAATATATGCTCTGGGAAAGGAAGATAGTGTACAATGTCTAATGTCAGAGAAGCACGTATATCTAAATTTTCTTTCGAATGATTTTCATTATTGAGAAAAAATTCTTTTATTACGGTTGCCTACAGTGCAGAAAAGGGCGCTTAGTTGGGGAATATTGATATTGCTGGAATTACGGACTTTTCCACATTCAAAGCAGTATTCGCTTGTGTGCTGGGACTTGGATTTGGATGCCTAAGCATCCATTTCTGAGCTAATGCAGCCAGATCTATAGACAACCATTCTGGAGGCTTGGCACCTCTGGACACAGACCATCGGGGACATGCCTCTAGTGTGTTCTTGGGAAGATTCATATCTTGTAGGTGAAAACATCCAACATTAGGGGAAGTCTTGGCCAGATACCAACTCTCTGCTCCTTGAAAATCATTCCTAAGGACATGGAAGCTTGCATCAGAATTTAATGAAGTCACAAATGATCATCATAGTGCTACACCCATAGTGTGTTTTGTTACGTCAGAGAAGGCCCTGGCAGAACCAAAACCATGATCATCTGGGAGAGGATTTGGAGTTAGAGGTTATTGCCCCATGATCTTACCTGGGTGGCAGGTCCGGGCATAAGGCCCCATGACTCTGTCTGGGTATAAGGCCAGGTATAAAGCACAAGGGATAAGGGTAAGGCATAGAGATGATGCACAATGGGTGAGGCTTAAGGGTAAGTGATAAAAGGGAACAAGGGGGTGATTATGAGGTGATCAGAGCGTTTATTTAGTATGACCGGATTAGCCATCATGAGGGCCAGTGATTGGACTGTTTAGCTGAAGTATGGGTTGGTAATTGAGCAGAAGAGGACAAAGTGGGGTTGCTGGATAGCTTGGGAGAGCAGGCAGGTGGGTTTGTGCGAGACTGGTCCCCACAGGGGATCATGGTTGTCATCATTGCTTGGCCAGCTACCAAGGCCAGGAAAATTGCCATGCTGGGGACAGGAGAAGTCAGGTTGGGCAGGAGAAGTCAGCTGCCCAGAGCTGCTATTACAGCGTGACAAGAGAGGGGGGCTAGTTCCAGGGCGACATGGAGCCTTCATCACCCTGCCCTCTTCACCAGATGAGAATAGACAGTGACTATAGATCTGGCGAGTGTTTGACTTCTGGGTCCGCCCTGCCTCTGATAAATCCGTGTTCCAGCGTTCTGTGCCATAGTGCTTCTGTTTCAGTTTCATGTGTTGTTTTCAGAAGTGATATTTCTATCACACAAAATTGTAAAAAAAAAAATAGAATCTAACATTTTCCCTCCTTTCTCTCTTCTTGTGATGATATATATTCAAAGATGTTAATCCTTAGGAAGGCAGAACCTTGATGGTTTTCCTGGATGCCAAAGTTTCCAGAAAGACATTTTAAAAGTACCGTTGTTTTTCAACTCTTACTGCTCAGCAGGGTGTTATCGCCATTTTAAAAAAAACGTTATATTTGAAATAGTCTAGTGTAAAAACAATTTCTTTTTCTCTCCCTACATCCATCATGTATAACACTCTTCATATTTTTGATGCATTATATTTCTGCTTTTTGCATTTAAGGAATGTGTTCTCATACACATAATCTTCCACTTAGGATTTGCTTAAGTGATCTGAGAAAGCCTCTGTAGATTAGACCTCATTGTGGCATTAGGAGGTAGAAAACTACCACTTACAGAGAGCCGCGATTGCTACCTTCCACGGAAGGAAAGGAAGGAGAAAAGCTTCTGTCTTAATATTTGCCTGGACTCTGTTTCCTGAAGAGAGGAGTGATGTGGACTGCTAAGTAAATAATGAAAGGCCCTGTAAACCCAGGTCCCACCATACCCCTTGATATTAAACAAGGGCTGTTTTGTCTTTAAAATGCTAAACTGTATTCTGACAGCATTCAGTCTCTTCTAGGAATCCCAGCTGCTTTTGACTTTACAGATTGTTTCAGATTATTCACAATCAGTGGCCTGTTGTCCTGGGGTTTCTTTGAATTGAGAAGACCCTAGGGACACAGAGGGAAGCCTGGACTGTGACTTTCTAGTTGGTTTCCAGTTGAGAGTGAGTTAGGGGCTCTGTGACCAGGCATGTGACCTTCGGCTAGCAAGGGCTCCTTATGGACTTGGAGCCAGGAGCCTTTTGATTCATGCTTTGATCTTGTCCAACACAAGCCTTCGTGAATCTCTTCTTTCTGCAGCTTTGCTTGCAGCAGTAATATTAAGCAACTTCTGTTAATTGAGTTTCATAGGCTTATTGGCTGCTAAAAATTTAGCATTCAGGTATATTAGTGTTGACTTAATAGATTCATACTGAGTGTTTTTTGAAGGAGTGCTTATTGATAATATGTATATAAGTATATAGAACTCTAATATTGTCTGTATTAATGTCATTTAGTCATGAAATTTTCACTCAGACAGATTTTTTTTTTATTTTGTTATTTGTTTGAGATAGAATTTCACTCTGTAGTTCAGGCTGATCCTGAACTCACTGTGGAGCCCAGGCTGGCCTTGGACTCTTGGCAATCCTCCTGCCTCAGCCTCTTGAGTGCTGGGATTACAGGTGTGCCACCATGCCCGGGTTTATATGGTGCTAAGGAATAGAACTTGAGTACTTAGCGCTTGATTTAGCAAGCCTTTTCCACTGAACCATTCCTTCAGCCCCCATTCTTGATTTAAAAAAATAACTGAGGAGTTTAAAACAGTCTTATTTCCTCTTGGCTCACAATAAACTAATGGGTAGGAAGGGAGACATGGTTGCCTTAAAAAATGACATAAGGGCCAGTTAGGTCAGGAATATTTGCTCCCATAGTGAGAGTTTTTCATTCACTCTATGGCAAGAGTGGTCCTCACACTGGCAGGGAAACTGTTCAGGCACCATGTTTTAGGAACACCCTCTAGTTTTAGATAGAGTTACCTGTATTTGAGCAATTCTGATGGAAAGAAAAACAACAGCCAAGCAACAAAGTTGAGAACAGTTGTTCTCCATTTCCTCTGGTCATGATGTGTAAACCTCGAAAGAAATTAGTTGTATTTCTTGAACACTTTCAAAGTGCTTGGAAGTGGTCATCAGAGAAGAACATAGAGAACATAACTCTCATATTCACATGTGTTTATGACGAAGATACAAGATCTGTTGAGGCTGCTTTAGGTACTTTTGCTCAATGTACTAGTGTCCTAAAAAAGAGATATATAAATTTACAGTTCTATAAATTGTGTATGTATCTTTTTACTTTTATGGTACTGAAAGGTGAAATCAGGGCCTAAGTTACATTCCTACCCCCCCCCCCCTTTTTTTTTTTTAAAGAAAAAATGTATTGTTTTGAGCACAGGTCTCATCAAGTCACTAAGTTGTCCAGGATGTGCTAGAATTTGCAATGCTCCTGCCTCAGCCTCCTAGAGTGCTGGAATCATGGGCATGTCCCACTGGGCACTGCTTGGTATTGTGTTTGCTTACTCGTTTAAATGTAATGTTCATACTATACCATAACTTCATACCACAATCATATCAGAAAAACCTGGCCAGTCTGAGCCGATTCTGTGAGACTTGAGGACTGATGAAAAACCATTTCGAGATACATAGAACAACCCTTTCTCCGTTCTCCCAGTTCTGCTTTGAGCTTAAAAGGAAATCATGGGTTTTCTTTGCTCTATAAAATAGCTTTAAACTGAACAAGCCATCAGGTCCTATTTCTCAAAGCAGAACTTCCAGGTTGTTTCAGTGACGCTGGGTTCAGTTGTCTTTTGGGTGAACTGCTCGCTGCTGAATCCAGCTCACTGGGGCACAGCCATGGTCATCACTGTTGCCTCAAGAGTAGCTATTTAGCTGCATCAGCCAAAGTTGGGACAGTTAGAACCACTTTTTCCTGTAAGACAAATGCTGTGGGTTTATAAGCTCCTCCTTAAATCAGCAAATCTGTTAGTCGCTTCCCTGTCATCTTAGTTCATTCCTGGCAATAGTTATATAACTGTATACTCACCAAAGTATACACTTAATATTGGCTAATTTTGCTGAGCAAAATTATAATATATTTAAAATTAATTTTTGAAATTGTCTCAGAAAAGCTAATGACCTAAGAAATTAAAGAAATCAGTATAGACATTGTCGTGGTTAGCAGGAAATAACAAGGGAGAACAAAGGTACCAGTGTCTTCCTAACCAAATGGGTGATCCTAGATGAATTGCATGACCTTTCTGACTCTGTGTCCCCGGATACAAAACCAGGATATTGAAGAAAATGACCTCTTTTCAGCTCTTAAATTAACAAAAAGTTTAGATGCTTTTATATAAAAGACAACTATTCTGAGCACATATTTAATCAACAATTTTGGTTTCATTTTATCAAGATATATTCAAAAAGCTGAAAAAGGAACTCTGATTTATTTAGTTTAACAGTATTTCAAAACAAGTTGAAATTGGAAGGTTGAACAAGCAAATACAGGAAAGAAAGTAGCCCCGTAAGTAAAGTTTTCATTTAAAAAATTTCTCTGATGTACCTCCTTCTGCACAGAATGTTTTAAGTGTTTTGAGGATTTAACAGTTCTGAGTCACTATCAACACAGAGCAGTGGTGATTAGGGTATCAAAAACACATGGGGTTATGGAGTGAGAGACTTGAAAATATCCATCGGTGCTTGTCCCCTAGAAAAAAAGAAACAATAGATGAAGTGTTAAAATGGTGGAAATATTACAGGGAACTCTTGTGCTTTGAGCACCACAATACCAAAATAACTTCAAGGGACTGGCTTATACTCAAACAGGAAATTGACCAAATCAACATTTGGCTTGAGATAATGAAGTGATAAAAGAAGGAATAGGAGGGGGCACAACTGTGAGTGAGAAGGAGGTGGTGGAAGCTCTGCATTGGGCTATAGGGCTGTTTCTCAAAATGTTTTTAATTAAACCTCTTCATCCAGGGTTCACAGAACCTGAATGCAATACTGAATCAGTGTCTTTGGGAACAGGTAAAGCATAAAAATCCCAACAACAACTGTAACAAATTAGATTAGCAAAAACACTTCCATCTTTTCCAGACCAAAACCTACCCCACTTTTCTTTATTGATGATCCTATTTCAGGCAGCAGCAAGGCAATTAAAGAAACAAACTTATTGCAAAGCAGATAAGAAGCCCTAGTTGTATAAAACACCTAAAAACTAGCACAGTGGTTCCCCAAACCTTTCCCACCCCGATTATTTTGTCTAGGGTTGTAGTGGAGCTCAGCTCCAGGACCTGCTAATTAGAACTCAGCTTCAGAAGGCAAAGTTAGTAGCAGGACCCAGGTCCAGGTCATGCCAACAATCCAGGGTTGAGAAAGCAAGTGGGCACTGGAGCCAGTTCTCCTCACAGTCCAAAACATTATTAGTAAATAAACACAAACAACCTCATGTTGAACTAAGAAGGCTTCCAGAAATTATATCCATGCACCACAGGATAGTTCTGCTTCTGCAGTTATTTATATTATTCCCCAAATTTGGAAGTGGACAGATTCCAATCAGAGGACCCGAAATGGTACTGTCTATTTCAGGTGGTACATTAAGATAATGCTAATAGTGGCTGACACTTAAAGAATACATTATATGTCGCCAGAATTGTCACAACATCTTACAAAATATGTTGAGACCTACTGTCATTTGTATTTCACATTGACACAGAAACTTTAACTTATTAAAGGTCACAGATCTTGAGAGCGGCTTAGAAAGATTAGAACACAAGAAGTTCAGTGTCAGCTATTAGGCTGTTATTATCAGTGACCGGTTGTAACAACCTGGAGAGTCCCAGATCTCAGATGTAGAAGGAAAACCAACCCCAGAATGAGGCTGGTCATAGGAAGAATGGACCTTGATTTTTGTAGCAGGTTCAGGGAGGATGTTTTGTCCTGTGGATACAACAGGTTTTTTGAGTGTGTGACCTTAGCTCCCAGGTGGTGGCACACGGTTCAGCAGTCAGATCCAGAGAGGTGCAGCATGTGTCATGGTGTTCCAGCAGGCAGAGTGTCTCAGTTACTTGTCTGTTGCTGTGACTCAATACCCAATATCCATACATTTAGGAAAGGAAAGATTTATTTTAGCTCACAGTTTCAGAGAGTCACAGTCCATTCATGGGCAGCCGGCAGCAATGGAAGTACATGGCAGAGACAGCGGTGGAGGCAGCTTCTCACAACATCACAAACAGGAAGCCAAGTTGAGATTAGTTGAAACTAGTTCTCGAGGAAGGCAGGAAGCATCTTATATATCCTTACACGTATCAGCCCAGTGATTAGCCCCTCCTGGATCCAGGTGTGGAAGGTGTGGCCACTACACCTGTTAATCCTAACTTAAACGCCTGTAATCCACCCTTCCAGACTAGGCCCCAATGTACCAACAGCACATGGTTCCATAATATATAAATACATGAGACTTTTTGGGGACATTCCAGAGTCAAACCACAATACAAAACAAGAGCACTGAAGAGAAATTAAGACGTATGTTTTACTTTGGGTTCACAAAAGGCAGAATTGACAGAAATTATAAGCAAAAAGGGAAGGCTTACAAGTCTGAGGACAGAGATAGTTCAAGATGGCGGCCAGCATGTATGAGAGCTGGAGGGTCCAATGGCTGCTCTGCAGTGAAATAGAACAACCATCTGGAACTGCTGGACAGCCAATGAGAGTCTGCTGTTGATCTCGGTTGTTCAAAGAACAACAGCAAAGACTGGAGACTGAAGATTGGCAACTGAAGATTGGCAGCGGGTAGATGAGCACAATTCGAGACTGGAGTGAGTCTGTAATGAAGATCGGTGGCATGTAGTGAGTTGGTGTGTGTAGATAATTGCAAAGGTGAGAGCTTTCCCAGAGGAAAAATCTGTAGTAATCTTCTCATTTTCCTTTTATACAGTTCAGGCTCCCACCTAGGCCTACCGCCTCCAGATGTGTGTTCTTCCCTCATTCACTGCTCCATAAACCATTCACACTCTAATCCAGGCATGGTTCCTAATTGCCTAATCTAGGCATGGTTCCTAAAATTTAATCTAGGTGTAGTTCCTCATTGCCTCAAATTGACATAATCTCTTCAACAGTCACAACATAGCTGTCTGCAGGGTGCCTGGCCAAGGTTTCAGGATAGCCAGTATTTTAGGAAGACTAGAAATACCAGACATGATGGCAAGACAGAATTCAAGCAGAAAAAACAAGATGGGATCTAGGATGAGACTGACCACCTCAACCTGCTTGTGCTGAGCCCCAGTTTCTCCAGACTAAAGCTGAGGGTACAGGGATATCCAGGCAGGCCTCTTTCTGGGGTATGGGGATCCTTGCATAGACTACTTTGGCTCAGAGATGCCCCCCAAGGCTGGCTGAACTTTCCTTGGGTGGTGCAGTAGATTTGTGACCTTCCACCCAACACTTCCATCAGGATGAGTTGTGACTGTCAGTTCTTCACGTTTCTACCCGATTTCCTCTCATAGATGTTTGTAACATTTTTCTGTTTTTAATCCCATCAGGGCTTTTGATCTTAGAAGACCCAGATGAACAAAAGTGTCCCATATTTTAAACAATTTACATTTTACAAAGCATTTTATACACATTTGACTTTAAGTGTTCTGTGAGATCTGCAAGGTAGACACAGTCACACTGATTCCACACTTTGGGAGACTGATGCTGAGAGAGTTAAGTGCTGTGTTCCTGGGGGCAGCCTCTAATAGCCCTGAGGGTGACTGACTGTTACTGTGCACATCCTTATGTGAGTCCACTTCTTTGGGTGTGGGGTGGTCTGACCCAGTGGCTTCTCATGGCTAGGATACAAGGGGAAATTGAGAAATATGGGGAATGCTTAAATTAAAAATTACAATAAAAGACAGATTGCCATGAATCTTCTTCAGAATACTCCCCCTCATGTCCCACTTTCTGATGCAATTTTGGGAGTCCTCTTTCATGAGAGTCTTTATGAGCTGTGTTCAGAAATATAGTGAATATTTCTACTGAGTGGCATCTGATGAAAAGGCAGGTTCATAAAAAATGACAGTGTGTCTTCATCTACCTTATTCACTGGATCTGGTACCAGGTAACTTTTAGCTGCTCTCTAAAGTCAAATGACCATGAGAGGGAAACATTTTGAGTCAATTCTGAACTTTCAGGCAGCCATGATAGTGTATCTAACAACATCAAAGAGGGCTTACAGAACTGCTTCACACAGTGACAAGAGCAATGGGATAATATGTATGAAGTGAGGGGGGAGGATTTTGAAGGAGCTCCATGACAATATGTTTTTTGCTATAATAATTTTTTTTAAAATATAAACATTTACTACATGTTTTGATCACATTGCATATGTCAGAACTAATGGGCTATTATTTGCGAGGTTCGATTGTAGATGGCATAGCTTCTTCCTTGAGTGTTCTTTGTTTCTCTCCTTTGGGTGAGGTATCCTGGGAAAACAGCCACCGTCTTGTTAGGAAGCCCTCAGAGAAATGCAGGCTGAGGGATCAACATCTGCCCGTAACACAGTATGTGAGTTTGGCAGTAGATTCTTCCTCTATATCCCCAGTCAGGCCCGTGGAAGAGAACAGAGCTCCTCTGCCAGCCCCTTGGCAACCCCACGAGGGGCCTTGAGCCACAGACACCAGCTGAACTGTATCTGGATTCTTGGCCCACAAATACTGCAACCTAACAGATGTTCATTGTCTTAAACTGCTAAGATTTGGGGTGACTTTAGAAACAGAAAACAAATACAATGTTCTGCATCCAGAGTGGGTGATGGGCAGAATGTACTGTTGAAGCTGGAGCTGTGTGTGACTGAGTTTCATTCTCTTCTCTACCCCAGTTTCCACCGCTGGCCTTTTCTGTTTGTGAACAAACTTGAATCACTAAATACTTTAAATGGCCTGTGGTCTATGATTAATAATTACTAATGATTTCCGTGGCGGTTGCTCTCGTCCCCTTGACCTTGGTGGCTTTCATCACTAGATAAGAACCCTTTGGTTCATAGGTGTGTCTGGTGGTGATAGCTCCATGGGAAACTGTCCCATTCTGCTCTCTTTCTGTTGTCACCTCAGAGGCTGAAAGAGGTTATCTGTACTTATCTGGGGGTTCTCATGACAAAGACAGTAATGCCAGGGTCCAGAGAGAACCATCCAAAAGTATACTCAGTTTCTGCTTAGATGTGGCACCTGCCATGTCGAACCCATTCCATTGCCCAGGGAAATCATTCAGGCAGTTCATCAGGATGACAACTTAGGCCTGCCTACAGAGCTATGAAAGTCATGAGACAAAGGGCATAGGAGGGGGTTGTTTCTGAGAGAGGCATGGATTCATAATACACAGGAGTTACAACTGGGAAGAATAACATAACTTACTACATGTGATAATGAGTGGTTATGAATTTAGACAGTATAAATAGTTGGAGAATTAATGGTTGGAATTGTTTTCTCATTAAAACATTGGGTGTATTAAATTAATCCTTTTAGAGTACATTATGAAAACACCAGAGTTCAGTGAAACCTTTGAGCAGAAGGGTACAAAATACTGGGCTGTTTTTTAGAGTGGAAATTGCCAAGGCAGCCACATTCAAGGTATGAAACCCTGGTTTGATTCTGCTGCCTTTTCACTTAAAACTTTTAGATGGAAAATTGGTTCGACCTTATGCCTGTTTAAAAAATATTTTTTCTACTCTATTTATTTAGTAGGTATGAAGTCCCATGTAAAAACATTGGCCATTTGTTAACTTTGTGACCCGTGAAATGGTTACCAGGTCCTATTACCCCCGAAGTCGCTGGAATCATTCTTAGACTTTCTGAAAAGTTGTTAGTACTCTCTAAGAAGATGCAGGCTTTTTTATTGTTGTTGTTTTATTGTTTCACAACGTTACGTTCTGGTAATGATTTTCCATTCTTTGTCTGCTTTGATGCTTTAAATAAGAGTCTGGGTTAAAAATACTTGCTCTAATAAAATAAGAAATGGGCAACTGGCAAAATAGGAAGTTGGTAAATGTAATTCAAATAATTCTGACGATTGTTGGAGGTACAGTCCTTTTTTGTTTTCGAAATGTTTAAAACATTTTGTCTTAGAAATATTTTAGTCTTTCCAGAGAGTAGTTCTGTGACTAACTTTGAGATTAACTTCTGTGCCACCATCACACATTTAAAACATTTAGGGGGATGATGTGTGTTGATGTCCAGCAGTCTTGCTTATGTGACAGTAATATGCTAATTCCAGCTCCTGTGCATTCTGACAGCCGTTTCTGGAACTACCCTAATAAGTACAGTGACAACGGAAGAGAAATTTGACTTGGTGACCCAGTAGCATTCTGAGATGTGCAACACAAAGTCACTATGACTGGGGGGACAGAACTGAGGGAGGAGAAGCTTGCATAGGGCCAACTCTGCCTTCTTTTCTTTAGACTACTTAGAGCTGAGAGACACTAATAGTTTTTAGTTGGCATGAACTTATTTATAAGTTCCAGGCTAAAGAGTGGCCCACTGGCCACCCCCTTATTCTCATATTGTAAGAAGAATATGGAATTGATGAGCTTGAGTTTGGTTATGCATACCTGTAGTCTTAGTACTTTTGGAGGACAAAGCAGGAAGATTGCAAGTTCAAGACCAGCCTGGGTAACTCAGTGATTTAGTGAGACCCTGTCTTGAAGTAAAAAATGGGTTGGGATGTCACTCACTGTGAAGGCCCTGGGCTTGATCTCCAGTGCCAAAATAAATGAATAAATAAAAAAGGAATTGCAATTCTCTGAGCTGGTGTAGCCTTTAGTTGCCTCAGAGCTGGTGATGGTGAAATTCATTGATGGAACTACCTGTTTTATAACCTTGGGGAAGGTTGTGTAATTATAGTGTGTCTGTCCTTATTGCAGCATTCTATAAATATATAATGCAGTTATTGCTCTCTGAGAGTTCTCTAGTATGGGTTAGTCAGTCCTATCTTTCTTTTAGGTCTTCCCTACATCACTCATATCTTCATTTTCTCACACTTAATATTGCATCTTTCCCCTGTATACTGCACACATGTGTGCGTGCACACACACACACACACACACACACACACACACACACACACACTTTCACACTTATTCAGATGTGGATATTCTCTCTAAAGCATTTCTGTATTTGCTATATTTATTGGCTTTAATTTTGTTATACTTAATTTTAATATGTTTACATATCAGACTCTTTCTACAATGAAATTGCAATGCAGGTAACTAGATTTTCTCTTTGCACATTTTCCTCCTACTTATGCTTCTTATTTATTTATTGCTTAAGGGAGGCTCACTGGGAGATTTTGGCATAAAAAGGGTTCTCTACCCCTGTTTCAACAACAAAACAACAAAGAAGAACATGGGCCTTGAGGATGTGGAGACAGGGAGACCTTTATTAGGTGTCTTTACCAGCACCACCCAACACTGAACTTTTATTTTATTTTATTTTATTTTATTTTTTTGAGTAGTGGGGATAGAACTGTTCAGAGCCTTCACACTGAACTGCATGCCAGTCTCAGTTTTTATTTTTGATTTTATGGCAGGGTCTTGCTAAATTATTAGTTTTCCCAAACTGGGATCCAACTTCTATCAGTCTGCCTCAGCTTCCCTGAGTGCTGGGATTATAGGCCTACACCACTGGACTTTTCTTTCTTTCTTTTCCTGGAGTTTGAAACCTACAATTTTGTAACAGAACTACATCCCAACCCTTTTTTACTTTTATTTTAAGACAAGATCTTACTAAGATATCAAGTGGCTCAGGCTGGGCATTTAAATGAATGAATCCTATGTTAAATGATATTAATGTGTTCTTGAATTTTTATAAATAGAAAGAGTTAGGAAGCTTACTAATTTTAGGAGAATTAATACAAGTAAAAGTTTGAATTATTTATTTATTTATTGCAATAGTGGAGTTTCACATTGAGCTTCATCTCTAGACCTTCATAATTTTTATTTTGAATTAAGGTCTCGCTAAATTGCTAAATGCCAGGCTGGGACTGAATGTGTGATCTTCCTGCTTCACCCTTCTGGACTTCTGAGATTATAGATATATGTTATCACACTCATCTTTTAAATTATTTTAAAATCTTAATTCTCTCTTGTGGTTTTGGAATCCTTTGATATGTATCTGCTCAGATACAAAAACTCTAGACCTAAGTTTACTTGTAAAACAAGATGATCAGCTTTCACTTAAGTTCTGTTATTTAACTTCTTTTTACATATTTTAAGTTCACTAAAGCATTGTTGGAAAGTTATGGGAATTTAATTACTCCATCAATGTTTGTCATATAGGCAATTATAAGGCCTCAGATCTCAAAAAAATTATTTGAATAAATTTGCTCCTTTTATTTTTAACCCTTTTTAATTCCTTTCTTTTCTTTTCTTTTCTTTCTTTCTTTCTTTCTTTCTTTCTTTCTTTCTTTCTTTCTTTTTTTTTTTTTTTTGCTACAGGGTCTCACTCTGTAATCCAGGCAAGTCCTAAACAATACACTATGTAGCCCAGGCTGTCGTTGAGCTCACAGAAATTCCCCTGCCTCAGCTTCCTAAGTACTGGGATTATAGGCAGGCATATGATACCACAGCTAGCTTATGTGGTGCTGGAGAATAGAGCTCAGGACATTGTCCTTATTAGGCAAGTGCAAACTGCTCATTTTGAAAAGGCAATTATTGAGAATTTGTATTGTAATATTTATGGTTCTGATTTTATTAATGTTTTGTTTAAAATACTTGAAAAAATAGATTGTTCTAGCTGGGCGTGGTGGCACAGGCCTGTGATCTCAGCACTTTTGGGAGGCTGAGGTAGGAAGATCACAAGCTCAAGCCCAAGCTAGGTACCGTTTTAAATGACTAACCTAAGGAACAATGACCTCAAGTGAGCTCCTTGTGTTGATAATCCCTGTCTATGACATTTGGCTACTATGGCACACAGAGCCTCCTAGCGTACGCTACTTATGCCATAGCAAAAAACAACCTCCAAAGCAGTCGAGCGATGTCCAGGTTAGTTGTTGCCAGGAAGTTATTGAGAGTACACCCACCAAGTGACACTGAGTCATTCCTACTCATTACCCAGAATTTTGTTTTCATGTTGTATAATTTCATTTCAGCAACAGTGGCTAAACAGTGGGTAGCATTATTCAAAACACGGACCATGGTCAAAACTAGTCAGGCTATCTGAGTCTGTTGGTGCAAGCTTGTTGTAGTTCCAGCACTCTTGGAGGTTGAGGCAGGAGGATTGCGGGTTCAGGCCCAGCCTGGGCAATTTAGTGAGACCTTGTCTCAAAATGAAAACTAAAAATGGGTTGGGGATGAAGGCCCTGGGCTCCATCTCCAGTAGCACACACACATGCACACACACATAGAGTCTGGGGTATAGATTGGGTCCGTATCATGTGACTTAAAGTAGTAAATAGACAATGGCCCTTGCTCTCAAAATTCATTCTCTGTTTCAGTCTGAAGTCTGCCAGCACTAATTCCTTCCATGAGTACATGATATTTCTCCACATGGCTGTTCTCTAAATGGAGATATTGGGAAAGAAGGTATGCATTAAATATCCAAAATTTCAGAGTTAATGCATTTGTCAGATATTCTACTCAATCATTCATTACTTTTTTCTTTTTTTCCCACTATTTTTATTAATATACATACGCAATACATAGTGTTTACAATGAATTTGGGTATTTCGTACACATGTATCATATCGACTTTACAATCCTTTCCCATTTTTGACCCTTCCACCCCCTCCCTATCTCTTCCTCCAATTCCAGCTATCACTTCATGTGGTTCTATAGAATGTCTGTGTTCTGGGTTTCTTAAACCCGACTTGAGTTTCAGAGCACTTCTGCATGCCAAGCATGTAGGGGTTGGGAATCCAGAGAGGTGTCCTTGTATGGTCACTTACCGTGGCTGGCAACAGAGTGCTGGTCTGCCAATAGTACCAAAGCCAGAGCAGAAAAGGGAGAAGAGATTTGCCAAATCTGACTCCGTGGCTTCACAGTTTTGCCTAAAAGTGGCGCGGATGGTGGCCCCAGGTGTCCAGGCTCAACCAGAGCCAATGAAGTGTGCAAAAGTGGCTTCGAAAAAAGGAAGTTGACTTCAAGAGGACAGGATTCCCTAGAGTCATCACATGGGTGGGGAGCCCATTTTCTGCAGCATTTAAAAATGCAAGGCAGTACATACTGTGGTGGCCGGATCCAATTAGTCTCCCACAGAAGCTGCTCCACAGAGATGGATGCATATGTTCAGTAAATCTAAAATTGAAAACCCCGTCTTTCCCATCAAGGCCCCCCCCCCCCATTTTTATAAATGGTACCAGACGCAAGACTTAGAGGCTCAAAATCACCCCTGACTGCACACTTCCCATCCTCCTTCTCATTTCCCATGTTGCATTTTTGGTAGTGTTTTTTTTCACGCCCTTTTTTTAGTCCCTCCGTCCTTTCTGTGTCCCACCTTGGTCTGAGCTAATGTGTTAATAACATAACTCCTTGCCTCCAGTGTTTCCTTCCCTCCCAGCTGTCCTGAATGCTGTCACCTTGGCATGGCATTCATCGTGTTTTCCTGCCTCTGGTGTGTGGAGAAGAATCTTAGAATGTAGGTTCAGACCTCTAAGCATCAATTAAAATCTAGATTTTTTGTCTTGGTGAACAGTTTGTCCTCAACCTGTCTTTATTTCCTTACGTGTAACCATTCATTTTGAGGCTTTTGTTTCTGACCAAATGGTTTACTCACCTTCATTTTCTCACTTCCAGTGTTTACTCATAATTGTTTTATACACAGTCACACACACACACACATATACACACACACACACGAACTAACACACACACACACACACACGCACACACACACACACACACATACTATACACACACATTCTGACCATTCTTGTAACTTTTCTGTGTTGACTTTTCTACTGTACTTTTTTTTTTTGAGACTGGTTCTAACTCTACAGGCTGGTTCTGAACTCACTATAGAGCCCAGGCTGGCCTTGGACTCATGGAAATTCTCCTGTCTCAGCTTCCTGAGTGCTGGGATTACAGACTTCTACCACCATGCCTGGCTTATGTCGTGCTAGGGAATCGACCTCAGGTACTTAACATTTGCTGGGCAAGTGCTTTAACTGCTGAGCCATTCCTCCAGCCCCAACTTTTCTACTGTAAAATGAAACTTTGTGGTATCTACCTTGCAACCTTAAAGGATCTTCAGGAGAACCTGAGAAATTCACATTTGCTAGCTCATGTTTGATTCCCACACACACACCTTTTTAACCATTCTTAGTTGTATTATGTAAACCTAACTTTCACTTTGCAGATAAAAGAAATTGAGGCAATAATTTCTTGTAAATACTTTGTGAGTTGGAAAGCAATTATAAAAACTTGTATTGGTTGGTGCCTTCTCTTAAATCTTCTCCTTTATATGATCTTAATTTTTCAACCATTACATTTTAGGCTTTTTTGAGGTATAAGTGATCTTAAGAATTTTTAAAATAACGTATTGTCTCATGATAATTGGTAAAGTTTTTAATTACTTAGTAAATATTTCCAGATTTATTTTTGTGCAGATTTATTTTGTACAGATAGTTGGTTGATAATTTTGCTTGTCATGAAGATAGGTTAAATTTTTCACCCCTCTATTTTTGCCTATGAGGTGTTAGCCACAGGCCTGAAAATAATGTGACTATTAAAGAGTTTACCAAGGCAATGAAGTACATCTTGCCCATGGGGCCACTCATATGAGATATGTACATCTAAGTATAAGGACAGACTTTGAAATATTTCAAATTTATTTAAATAGGTTGCACAGATATATGAAGAAGAAAATATGAAGGGTAATTCACTACCATTTTCAATGTATTCTAAGATATCTTTAGTGAGGACACAACTGAAGATGTTCCTGCTTCTCTTGTAACAAATACAGAAGATGAGATAGTGACTATTATGATTTAGATTTGGAATGTTCTCCTGCTGTGATATGGATCTGGAATATTCCCTTGTTGTGGTTTGGATTTGGAATGTTCCCCCAAAACTTCCTGTATTTGGATGCTGTGGATTGCCAATGGAGCCATGTGCAGTTAACAGGTCTCTCACCTGTTTTTTCATTGTTGGACAGAATACCCAACAGCCACAACAAAGGAGAGATTTATTTTAGCTCACAGCTTCAGAAGTTCTCAGTTCGTTTATGGGTCCCTGGTGATGGTGGAAACACATGGCAGAGCCAGAGCTAGAGGAAAGCTCTTCATGGCATGGCAGAATAGAGCCAATTCAGAGAGGAAGGGCCAAACCAGCACATACCTTTCCAGGTCAAGCCCCAAGTATCTACCCCTTCCAGCCAGGCCCCATCTTCCATTAATACACTGCATCCATAGGTACAAGAGCGCTCTGGGGGACATTCCAGATCCAAACCACACCATTCCACTCCTGGTCCCCAGAGGATTCATGTCCACCTCCTTATGCAAATGTATTTAATCTTTTTTTTTTTTTAAGACTTGCCAAAGTCTTAACAGTTGTACCACTGTTAAAAAGTTCAAGTTCAGAGTCTCCTCTGAGACACAAGACAAACTTAGCTGGGAGATTCTGTGAAAACTAATGAGTTAAGCTCTTCCAATATACCATGGCACAGGGTAAAAATCCACATTCTAGGAAGAGAGGAATGGAATAGAAAGCAATTAGACCAAACAAGTTCCAAGCCTGGCAGATCAAGGGTTAAATCCTGTTGTTCCATGTTCAGCACCTAGGATAAACTATGGCAGGGTAAACTGTGGTGAGATGTAAACTCCAAAGCGCTTAGGTGGCCCTGCCTCTTCAGCATTGTCACTGGCTGCAGCTCTGTCTTCTGTTCTTTGGGCTGCAGCCTTCATCTGTGGATGATCCATGCTTCTGGCTTCTTCAAATTTCTAAGGTCCCCATTGCACCCTAGGCTTCTCCTTCACAACTTCACATGCTGCCCTCTCAGGGGTATACTGCCTGTCCTCCAAGGCTTGTCTGTGAAATCTGGGTGGAAGCCTGTATGAACCCACAACTCTTAAATTCTGCAAGCCTGTAAACCGAGAACCGTGTAGACATAACCATCGTCATCCGCAAACCTTTTGAAACTCCTGCAAACCACTTCTAGAGGCTTCCAAACTACGTGGTCAGGTAAAATCACAGCAATGACCCCACTTCTTTGATACCAACTTCTGTGTTAGTTACTTTTTATTTAATGGAGCAGAATACCAGATACCCACAACTTAACAAAGGAAAGATTTATTTTAGCTCACAGTTTCAGAAGGTCTCAGTTCATTTATGGTGATGGTGGAAACCCATGGTGAAGCCAGAGCCAGAGCCAGAGGAAAATTCTTCACAGCATGGTGAAACAGAGTCAAATCACAGAATAGGTAGAGCCAGCACACATAGCTCCAGGTCAAGCCCCAGTTATCAGCCACTTCCATCCAGGCCCAACTTCCCAAAAGTACACAGACAGCATCCATAGGTACATGTGGCTTTTGAGGGACACTCCAGATCCAAACCACAACAGGAGGTGAGCCTGGTCAAATGGGGTAGATTATAGTGGTGTGGTAGATTAGGAGAGTGTAGGAGATTATGGTCTGATCGGTGTGTGTCATGTCACTGGATATGTGACCTGGAAAGAGCATACCACTGGGGCTTAACCCAGAAATGATGAAACACTGACATTTGACATAGAAGGGAAGGATTACTAGGACAGGACCTGGAAGGGTATATGCTAGTTCTGCCCTTCCTTCCTCTGTTGCCCTTCTGTCTGCCATGTTGCAAACAGCTTTCCTTCCAGCCTCTGTCATGTGTTGCCACTGTTGCCAGCTGCCCATGAGCAGAATAAGATCTTCTGAAACTGTGAGCTAACTCAGACCTTTCTTATTTTCAATTGTGGATGTCATGTGTTGTGTCACAGCAATGAAAAAGTAAGACCATGACAGACACTGTCTTGACACTAGCTTTGAAAACATGGCTTTGGTAATTTGCAACAGAGTAAAGTGAGTTTATACATGTGAGAGGATTTGTTTATTTAGTTTACCAGAAATTAAAGCTACCCATCATATGGGCTAAAGGACCTTCAGTCTCTATATCTGAGCAGAACTTAATGGAACATTTGCTGATAGATGAATCCCAGGAAGTGAATCAGTCTTTAAATGTGTGTGCGTGCGTGTGCGTGTGTGTACATGCGTGTGTGTATGTATGTGTGTATAGACACAGATCATAATTTACTCAACTACAAATAAGTGTTTATTTTGAAGAAAATTACAAATTATGGACTCTAAACAACTTTCTGAGTGAATAAAGAGGCAAGACACAAAAGGATAGGTCATTCAACTTAATGAGCAAATATATTTTACTCATACCTAATAATTAAAAATCCTTGGTTGAAAAGAATGTGAATTTAATTTCTGCTATTGGCTTTCTTTTCTCTGATTAGAAGGGGAATGATTACATGGGCTTTGGCCAATAGAAACACATATTTTAAGATGATGTCCTGGAAATTATTATTTTTTTCAATATAATGCAAGATGTCCGGCATATGCTACATTTCTTTTGCTATGCAGTGTTCAATTCCTAGAACTGTTCTACATCTTAGCAGAACAAATATGTGGGACATTGTATCTTTTCCAAGGCAATATGCTTGAAATGAAGTAGGAGCTAAGGAAATGAATCTAACAACCTCTTAGGAAAGATGATGGTTTAAGGAAATACTGTTGGCCTTATTGCAACCCAAATTCATGCGTTTACCTTTGTCCACTAGAGGGCGAGGTGTTCTTCTGTCCTCAAAGGCCTGGGAATTATCCAAACAAGATCGAAATGCTCCCAGTGGCTACTTTGTTTATTTTGAAATAAAGTTAATTAAATAATATAACACAATAGATGCCAAAATCATCAAAGAGGATTACTTTGAAAACATTCGTAACACAAATATTAGAAGCATTTTTTTTTTTGGTCTGTTAAATTTTTGCAAAAATCTGTGGTTTGCCAAAGATAAGTAAAATTTGTTTTAGTTGTGAGAGGAGAATTTGCATAAAGGAAAACTTTGTACAACCACTCCAAAGAGTACCATGCACTGTTTATATTAGTTTTAATTTATTAGAGTTAATAATTGGTTGTATTTTTTTTCAGTAACAAGGCAAATCGTCTTGTCTTTTTAAAGAATGAATTTAAAAATAGTGGAAGAAATAATGGAAAATTTATACATGTTTATAGTCAGTTTCATAAATAATATAGTTGTGATCGAATGTGATCAAATTACAGTACACACATGGAATCCTTTAAGAACAATAATATACAAGGTGGATTTATTACATATACCTACACAGTTGTTACTCTTAATCATAATAATACTTTTTCTTAAATAAATTTCAAGGTGATAAGACAAGAATTTTTTTCTTTAAGTCTCCAAAAAAAAAAAAATAAGTTGAGTTGCAGAATAGCCATTTCTGTTTGGTTTTAAGAGATAATGAAAATAATTGGCTATGGGGCTGGAGGAATGGCACAGCCTGAGTTTGATTCCCTACCACTACACAGAGACAGGTGTGGTGGTACATGCCTGTACTCCCAGTACTTGGGAGGCAGAGGCGGGAGGATTGTTGTGAGCTCAAGGCCAGCCTGGGTTCCATAGTGAATTCAGGACCAGCGAAGGCTACAGAGCAAGACCCTGTCTCAAAAAAAAGGTTAGAAATAGCCAGTTGCCACACTGATGATATGTCATAATTATAATATAATTAGGATGCTGTTAAGTTCGTTATTTCTACGACTAAGAAAACTAAACAAAATGTGAATTAGTTCAGTAGAATAGGAGATGTAATTTGTGAAAAAGCAAGTATTGTACCAGCCACATTTAAAAAGTAATTTTAATCATTTTCTAAAATGAATATATTTCTGGTTCCTCCAGATGATCTTCCCTTTAAGAGTCCTTGCCCTCATGGTTTCCCATGGTGGGTCAGTACCAGGCTCACTGTGTGGTTTTGGAGAATTGGGGCACACTGTGCAAGTGCCTTAGCAGGATGCTGCCTCAGCGGTTCTGGGTTGGTGTCAGATTGGAGGATTTTAAAGCATCTCTGCATTGAAGCTCACCTGTGCCTCTGTTGAGCATGACCCTACCCTGTGTAAGGAGCAAATTGTGCCTAACCTGAATTTCCTTCTTGATTGTGACCCTTGGAAGGCATGGCGTTAAAAAGTCTTTGCAAGCAAAACAAAACAAAAAATCATAGGGAATTACTCCAGCTTTTTACAGGAAACCCCTCTATTGTCTGCACGGAAATGGAGGCTTCAAAATACCTATACATGATAGTGAATTCCATATGATAGTGCAAATAAGCACGTTTTTGAAGACCTGCATTGTTTCTTAGTAATTTACACAGCCTGGAGATCTTCCAAATACAGGCAACAAAGGCTTGGAGAAAGGACTTTCAGACTCATGGAAAAAAATTACAACACACAGGAACAAATATTTACAATCAGTATTTCCAAATAGACCAAAGTCTTATATATAATCATCCTGTTCTGGTACATATACCACCATGCCAATACAGTTATTTTAAAACCAAGGACTATATTATCTTCTACATGCACTACAACAAATTATACTGAGGTCACATCTCATATCAAGTTTTATAACAACTGAGGAGTTACATTATATGTATCCAAAAAGGGTTTGGTTCATTTAATAACTAAATGTGTTCCACCTATAATTTATTTTACTGTAAGTAGGTTCTTCTGTTTATTACAACAGAATACATTATTTTCTCTTACCAATATAAGAGTAAAGGAAAACACCCATCTTTTCTTCTAGAATCTTTTCCGTTCTATTTTTCAACACGTTGCAGAGTCATAAAGAGCAACAAGACATAGTTCACAGGCCAACAAGAAGAAATAATAGGAAATACTTTCAGTGTAGCAGCGCATTTTGTATATAGGGAAGATGTTGGGAGCTATGGACATCCAGAAGAAAGAGTGTCAGGCTCTGCTTGTAAGAGGTTGGATGGTGAAGGTGGGGTGTGTGTATGAGTATACATGTGTGAGCATGGATAATAGGCTTAGGTATTGGTAACAGATGAAAAGGAGGGGGAAACATTATGGAAGAGTTATAAATCATGCCAGAATTTATTTATTCTATCAATGATTCTTGAGTACTTATTCTATAGGCACATATTTTTTTCTTCCAAAAGTAGATGATCCCTGAGGATTATCCAAATCCAATCTGAGTCAGAACAACAGTGCCGAATATGATCATGACGTGTTGTGGGGGGCAGTAGCACCAAAGGTTGAGGCAGGGAAGGTCTCCAGGTGTGTGCTTTTAGTGTCCAGGCAACCTTGAGATAGTACCAGAGTGCAGAGGCAGATCTGCGCATGGGGGTCCAGGCTTACAATTCTAGCACTTTGGGAAGCTGGGGCAGGGGAATTGTAAGATTGAGCTCAGTCTGGGTAATTCAGTGACTTGGTGAGATCCTGTCTCAAAAAAGACAAAAATGTTAGGAATATAGCTCAGTATGAAAGCCCGCAGCTCTTGCTCCATGACTGAGGAAAAAAAAGCTTAAAAAGGCAACAGTAAGAAGATGTAGCTGGGGGGCACCTGGGATGGTTTGTTTCTCTACTTTGCTTGAAGCATGTGTTTTGTCATTTAGACTCAGATCATGTTCTCCAGATCAAGCATCAGGTCAATTCCTGAACTCAGATTTACACTTAGGACTAGTTAACATTTTAATTATATGCTGTTTTCTATTTTCTGATTCTTGGTTGCTTTTAAATTTTTTTTTAGCTCTTTTCGTTGTGAATTTCTTGAGGGCAGGAATTGATTCTGCATATACATTGTCTTTTCCCCTCTCTGTCTGCAGTGTTGTTGAGAAGTACTATCATGTTAAGTATTTTCTGAAACAATGACCAAATGTAGTAGTGGTAGGACTGCCAGATGATACACAGGCAATAAGTTGAACTTGAATTTCACATATGAAGAGTAACTTTTAGTATAAAAATATTGGTGGAAGCCAACTGTAGTGACATACATAACACATGTATAGCAGCAGCACTCTGAGAGGCCGAGGCAGGAGGAATGAAAGTCTAGGCGCAGCCTGGACAACTTAGAAAGACTTGCTTCAAAATAAAAATTAAAAAAAATAGGATAGGCCCTTTAGCTCAGTGTACTTATTGTGAAGGCCCAGGGTTCAATCCCCATTACAAAATAGAATAAATAAAATGAAATAAACGGCAGACCTCTAAAAATATCCACATTTTAAAAATCTGAAATTAACAAGTCAGTTCAAGTGTGTGTGTGTGTGTGTGTGTGTGTGTAAGTATTTGGTTTTTGTTGGCTTACTAAATTTGTAGTTCTACCTGGTGGCATAGTTGTTATTCTCTGTCAAATTTTAGTGTCCTGAATATCAATTCCTGACCTTCCATTTGTGAATAAACTCACTTTGTTGGTCAGGAGTTGGTTCTCCTCTGAATGAGTAAACTGCATAAAATAAGAAGATTGGGAGGAAACTTTAAAAAGCTTCTGTGGACCAGAGATCTGGGACTGAAGGCAATGCTTGAGCACTTAGTTGTCCTGGCCAACCAACGGTGTGAACCTGAGATGCAAAATCTGCACTAGGGAAGAGGGTAGAACTGTGTGGGGAGAGAAAATGCCTGAGGACCTAAAAGATGAACTGGAAAACAAGAAGTGTAAAAGCAGGCAGGGAGAGGAGGGGTCAGTACTCAATAACAGCATGAAAAGGAATGAAAGAATTAAAAAGAGAAAATAAAGCAAGAATGAAAAGGTGGTGGGAAGTGGAGAAGACAGAAAAGAAGAGGGCAGTAGGTGGTATTAAAGGATATCAAACCCTCCCCTGCTCTGATCTGACACTCGCTGCCCTGGGGATCAGGGATGAGGACAGCGGGGCTGGAGAAGCAACCACAAAGTCAGAGAAGAGATAGTCGAGTCCTCTGGAGGGAGGGAAGGAGACATGGCAAATGGAGAAAGTAACAGACATACACGCACCTGCCCAGGATGGCCACACTGCTCATTACAAGGATACTGGAAGAAATCTGGGCTAAGAATGAAGTTCTTTTAAAAGTAGGTTCAGATTATAAGGTATGACTTTTTAAAATGGTAAATTAAAAAATTTGTTATCATAAAAGATGCATTTCCATGAATTCCCTCAAAAATCCTTCCCCTTGCTTCAAGCACACTTATTCCATTATTCTGGAGGCCCACGAAACATAGAAAGAACTGGGCTACATTCAAAAAGGAATCATCTTTGGGTGAAGATGAAATTCATAACATTCATAACGATTATCTGTGACCTGACCTGAACTAATTGTCCAGAGAAGAGAAGGTTGAGTGATGAGCATTCCCTTCTATTGATTATTCTTCAAGCACCCAAGAAGTGATAGAAAAAGAAGGAAATCAGACATGTTCTCCTCAACAATGGGGCCTGAGGTAATGAAATAACCTTTCAGGATCCAGGCATTGGCTTAGTGGAAGGACATACTGGCTGTTTCAACTTCCAGTGGGTTATTTTGGAGGAGTTTCCTAAATGCATAAATTCAAGGCTAGACAGCCAGTGGATTGGATGGTAAGGAATTCCACCCCAGAAAGAAAAGGTGCAGGATAACCGTGGAGGCTGGGGGAATGGAATGATACAGCCATTAATTTCACCTTGTCCAAAGTCAAACAATGTTGAGAGTTTAATGTGAAACTGACAAGCTATGTATCCTCTTTGTTCTCCAGTGCCTTTATTTATAAAATAAAAAATAATAACAGAAATGAACTTAGGTCATGGGAAGATGAAGAAACTGAAAATATAGTGCTTAGCAAAGAGTCATGATTTAATACATGATGTTTTAGGCTTTTTTAAATTTTCGTAACAATAAGTTCTGTGTGTTTGATCTGGGCAGTCTTCTTTGGTTCTTATTTCCATAATTTCTACCTCTCTAAAGCTTAACCTTTAATTAGTCGATTGTTTTAGTTTTCATTTATTATTGTTCATCCTGATATCAAAACTATGAAGAAGTCCTGGGACTCGTTCACATTCTGCTGGCCGGGACTGCATTATAGTTCTTTGGTGACTGGGAAATTTTTATTTCTCATGAGTATCATTGTTACCTTGGGAAAATACTGAAGAGAAAGAGTAAATATATAGGTCTCATTTTCAATCTTATAGCCAAACTCCTCACTTATAATTTGCACCCCATTAATTAGCCTAGAGTGATTTTTAATAATCGCTTCTGATGTGGCCTAATAAAATGTAAAGAGAACCACATGGGGAAGGTAGAACTCTCAGAAGATGAAGTGTGAATAATAAAAAGAGGTGTCCTGGATAACTAGACAGGGAGGGAGGACACATCCAGGCCAGTGGGGCAGGGGTGGTGTGAAAGGGTTGTATCACAGTGCATCTTCGCATCCGAAAGTGAAACTACAGGTGTTCAGCAGGCAGGCCTGTCCTTCCCTCTTCTCTAAAAATATTCTCATGCCCAAGAAATACGTATGTGTGTATGTATACATATACCTGGATGTACATATGCATGCAAATAAGCGTATGCATATATATGTGTGTGCAGAGTGGTGTGTATCAAATTTCTCATGGATACCCAATCTGTATAGTTTCCCAGACTCTGTTCTTGTAAGTCCTCAGGTATGATTTAACTACAATACTAAAATTCATAGTAATATACATTGTACTTTTTCTCTAAGTCCCGTATACAGAGGTATTTGCATATGTGTATGTTTCCTCAAAGGCAAAGGGGACTGTGATGTTTGTGTATCTGAACATTTTTCCCTATTTCCAGTTCTTCCATTCTCTTGTGTGTTTTTCTACAACATAAATGCTTCATTGCATATTGTTTTTGCTGTCATTTTTTATGCTTTGAATTATTTTCAGAAGATTACAAGATTACCTGCATATGCATTCCCTTTTTACATGCATAAGCCCAGGCAGTCTATTCCATTTCCCTGGATGACTTGATTAGAGATCTTTATATTCCAGGTGATTACAGTTGTTCAGCATTTCAGAAGATTGCCAGTATTCCTTTACCGGCCCATGCACAGGGTCTTGTAGCACCCAGGAATGTGATTTATCTGTGCTGAAAGGTCTGGATCGATTCAGTGTGAGAGACAAGGTATTATTATTATTATTATTATTATTCAGAGACAAGGTCTTGCTAGGTCACTTAGTTAACCATGCAGGGTCAAACTTGCAGTCCTCCTGCCTCAGCCTCCAGATCAAAGATCATTCTTATGAACAGGAAGACAGAAACAGTATAAGAAAAATGCCACTGTCCATTTGATCTCTCCTCTGTCAGAATTACACAAATTGTCCGGAGCAAGAGACCTATTTCTTCCTTTACATCTTTCTGCTTAGTTACTAAAAATATTATTTGACTGACTTCAAGATTTTTTTTCTCAATTTCAACTTATTCTGGACTTTGAAGTTTTCTGACATGATTTAAAAATATTCATGTCATTCTTTTATATTCATTCTTATCTCCTCTTCTCTGTGATATGAACTCTGTCCAATCGAAACTCGTCAAGACAGTTGCCTGAGATACGTCATAAATATTCTCTGCTTTATTCTCATTGGAATAATTAAGTACTACTAATTAAGATAATATTTCAGAGAATCCTCCTCCCCAAGTCTCTCATCCCTACCTCCATGATTTGCTAGAATCTGTGATAACTGATCATAGCTTCATTTTCTTTGATCTTTGAAAATATGTATTTCAGTTCTTGACTTACATACCCAAAGTAGGCATACATAATAAAGTCTTAAAGAGAGATCCGCCATCCTTTCAGGTACAAAAGAACTTTGTGTAACCAACCCAAGCAAGTCCAAAGTGGTCTAAGATCAGTGATAATGTTTTGGGGAGGGATTAATGAATATATTGATGAACTCAGGACATAACACCCTATAACACTGTCCCTTTAGATAAATGTGTAATTTAGCTAAACGGTTTAGTTGTTATTGCAGAGTTGCTTTTTTGTGTAAGGTTCTTTTCTTATATTCAACCTTGATCAAGCAGTAGATTAAAATCCTAAATTAAGTGTGAAATTCTTACATTTTTGGAAATAATGATTTCTTTCTAAGTCAGTCTTGACAGAATAGTAAGGTCTTATGATTTTTGCCATAAAGAAAAATGGGATACAACAATAATAAAGGTGTAATAGTTTGGAATTGAAATGTCTTCCAAAAGCCTCATGTGTTTGGATGTTGTGGAATGTTTATGTATTCCATGTGCTGTGAAGAGGTGGGACCCGGTCTTAAGGGGCAGAAAACTCAGGCTAAACCCAGAAGGGACAGATCACTAGGGCATGACCTGGAAGGGAAATGCTAGCTGTCCCTTTCTTTCATTCTGCTTCCTGTTGCTATGCTGTGAACAGATTTTCTCCGGGAAGGCCTCTGCCATATGCTTACACCTGTTGCTGGCTGCACATGAAAGGTCGGAGACCTTCTGAAACTGTGAGCTAAAATAAACCTTTCCTCATGTAAACTCTGGATGAGTGTTTTGTCTCAGCAGCAGGAAAGTAACAAAGACAAAGGGATATGGCAGTAAGGTCTTCTAAATTAGTAAAATTAAACCAGAACTTCAGGATTACACTGAAATAAGAACATTTGTAATATGTTTACATTTGCTATGGAAGAGGTTCTATAGGTTTTATGAGCCTCCAGATATGAGAAAACAGCAGATAAGATTCAATATTATGATAATAAGTGTAGAAAAAACAAAGTTTTTGGCATGCATATAGTAAACATAATTTTTTTAGATCATGCTGGTTTCAAAAATCAAATGTTAAAGTGTTGGTACTATCTAAAAACAAGTTCAGTGCCCACTTCTGATTAAAAATATGACATTGGACTAGAAGAATGGCACAGCACTTAAAGTGCTTGCCTTAAGGGGAAGGCCCTGAGTTCGACTCCCCAGCACCACATAAAGCTGAGTGTGGGGGCATGTGCCTGTGATCCCAGCACTTTGGAGACTGAGGCAGGAGGATTGCCATGAGCTCAAGTCCAGGCTGGGCTACATAGTGAGTTCAGGACCAGACTGGACTACAGAGCGAGACCTTGTCTCAAAAAAAAAAAAAAAAAAAAAAAAAAAAAAAAATCTAACACTAAATTTCAGCTTTTTAGGATTTCAATTCAAAAATCCTTACTATATTTTCTACCTTATAGTCTCTTTTCACACTT
Organism: Ctenodactylus gundi; assembly: GCA_004027205.1. Classification (NCBI taxonomy): domain Eukaryota; kingdom Metazoa; phylum Chordata; class Mammalia; order Rodentia; family Ctenodactylidae; genus Ctenodactylus; species Ctenodactylus gundi. The sequence continues at coordinate 251,299 of PVKB01002301.1, forward strand.
GAGTTTCCTACATTAATTGATTTAACTGTTATTTATTTATTTATTTATTTTTAAAGCCTGATTGAGTTTTTAGTTTTGAGCTAGTCGTGCATACACGGAACAAATCTTCCTATGCTCATGCGCAATACTTCTTGATTTTGTAAGTTATTGGATTTGATTTTCTAATGTTTTGTTGATGGTTTTTACATCTGTGCTTATGAGAGATAAGGTCTGCTTTTTTTTTTTTGGTAATATCTTTTTCTTGGGAGGTGGAGGTTACTAGATATTGAACTTCACAGTGAGTTACTTCCCCAGACTCTCATCTTTTATTTTGAGACAGCCTGTTTGTTGCTGAGTTGATCAAACAAGGCTAGAACTTGCAAACTTTCTGCCTCGGCTTCCTAGGTTACTGAGATTACAGGTGTGTACCACCATACCAAGATTTATGTAGTGTGTGTGTGTGTGTGTGTGTGTGTGTGTGTGTGTGTGTGGTCCTGGGGATTTAATCCAGAGCTTTCATACTGAGTTATATATGTGCTCCAATTCTTTAATTTCTTTAAAAAATTTCAATCTCAGTACATTGCCCAGGTTGGGTTCAAACTTGTAATTCTGCCTCAGCCTGTCTCTGCAATGGGATTATGGGCATGCACTATCATGCCAGATTTATTATAACATCTTTATCTGGTTTTAGAATTAGAATAGCACTGGCCTCATGGGATGAGTTAGGAAATGTTTTCTGTGCTTCTGTTTTGGGGAGGAGATTGATGTTATTTCTTCCTTAGGTGTTTAGGTATTGAGTAGAATTTACCAATTAAACCACCTGGGCCTGGAATTTTCTTTTTGGAAGGTTATTAGTTGTTGATTCAGTTTCTTTATAAGGTCAGTTGGGTTTATCTGTATTTCCTTCGATGTATACTGGCAGTTGGAGTCTTTATCGAATTAATCAATTTTATCTAAGTTATCATGAGTATATCATTGTTTATATTATTCTTTTAGTAAGTTTTCTTCTAATTTTATTCCATGGGATTAGTAATGTTGGCTTATCTTTCATTTCTGATACTGATAACTTGCATGATTTGTATTCTTAGGTTGCCAAGTCACAGGTTTATCAGTATTATTGTATGTGATAATAATATCAGCTATAGCTGACATGAACCATAATATTAATTATAACTATGGGGTGTTTAGATTTTATTTATGTTGATTTCCTTCTATATTTCTTTTAAAATTTTCATTGATTTCTAATCTAATATTAAATATTTCGTTTTTCTAAATACTTTTGATTAAATTTTCTCCTCCCTTTAAAATATGTTAAAATAAGTCAGGCTATTGTTTTAGATTTTTTCTTTTATGCACATTCAATGGTATAAATTTCTCTTCTAGTATGTCTTTTGCAACATTTCACGAATTTCAGTAATTTATAGATCAATAATTTTTCACTTGGTTGGAAGTATTGTTAAATTTCTCATGAAACTTCTTTGACTAATGAAATGTTTACAAGTTAAACATTCATATTCCTTGATATTTTAAGGACTCTTCTATCAATATGTTGTGGTGAGATTGTAAGCCAGTACAACCACTATGGAAATTGGTATGGAGATTTCTCAAAAGACTGAAAGTAGAAATTCTGTTTGACCTACTTAACCTCATCTATGTATCTTTCTAAAAGAGTTTTAGACATCATATTACACTGATACATGCCCACCCTGTTTTATAGCAGCACAATTCTTAATACTTAAATCTTTTTACTTTTAGTGTACATATTGCATCCCTTTCCCTTTCCCACTCTTTCACCCATTCTCCTGCTTTCTCTTTTCCTCTTTGTAAAGTCCATCTTCTTACTTTCTTCTGTATCTCTTACTTTTTAATGGTTTTGTTTTCTCGTATTAGAGAAACCATATGATATTTAACTTTCTGGGTCTGGTTCATTTCACTGAGCAAAATGGTCTCAGGGTGCATCCATTTTCCTACAAATGTTCAAATTTGTCATTCTTTATGGCAGAGTTATATTCCATTATGAATATATACCTCATCTTTTTTACCCATTCATGTGTGATTGGGCATATTGGCTTCTTCCAAGATTTAGCTAATATAAATTATACTGCTATAAACATGTGTATGCACATACTCCTCTTGTATGATGACTTTAACTGTTTTGGGAAGATACCCAGAAGAGGTATAGCTGGGTCAAATGAATATCAATTTTCAATTTTTTTGAGGAATCTCCATGCTACTTTACACAGTGGTTGTATTTTCCATAGCGGTTACTTACAGTTCCACCAACAATGTCAGAGGGTTTGTTTTTCCCCACAGCCTCACCAGCATTTGTTATAATAGCTAAATCTTGGAAGTAGCTATATGCCCATCAACAGATGAATGGATAAAGAAAATGGTGATATATGTGTGTGTGTGCGTGTGTGTGTGTGTGTGTGTGTATCTATCTATAGATAGATAGATAGATAGATAGATAGATTGGGTCATTTGTAGAAAAATGGGCACCTTGAGATCATATTACTTAGTGAAATAATTCAGACACTGAAGGTTAAATATTGATTGCATGGTTTCTCTTATGTAAGGAAGTCAAAACATATAATTGAAATAGCAAAATGAGATAAAGATAATAGGAAATGGGAGGTAGGCTCTGCAGGGGTGGGAAGGGGATCTGATGATGGGTGGACAGGAAGGTTGAGTGAGGAAGACAGAGTGAATATGAGTAAGATGTGGTGTGTACATGCACCAATTCCCCAAGATGAATGTGGTGAATGTAATATGTATTGCAAACATATACTAATAACAGATGAACAAGAAAAAATTCATTTCTTATTTTTGGATTGTTGGTTTTAGAATTTTCTGCATTTAAAGCTGCAGCTGTTGGCTTAGCTGTGGGAGCCACAGACTTGACGATTCTAGATGTTGGCCAGACAAAATGCCACCATAAAGTCACTAAATAGTCTTCTCTCCTGCTCTTCTGCAAAATCTTGAAGATTTTAGCCTTCACTTATGATAGAGATATTATATTTTAAAAGACTTCAACTGGTTTACTTTAATTTTATTTTTCCAAGAAGTAAGTCTCTCTCATCTTGGCTGGCATTGTATTGTACACAGGCATTAGGACTGGTGGAAAGCAGGTGGGACGAGCATTTTCACAAAGGCTTGGCATGACTCAGAACCTCAGAGCCATAAGCTCCTTCTAACATTCCATTTATAGCAGGGGCCCAGCCTGGAAGTCCCGACATTGCCTTAGGGGAGCATCTCTGCTGAAAACTACTTGAATGGTGATGAACGCTGGTTCCTATGGGGGCACATTGAAAGGAATTCAACTTTAAAGGATGCCTGAATCTTAAAAAGTCTTTATGGGAACTTTCAATAAGCAGGGCTTTTACATCTAGGTGTGGATGAGAGAAGAAATTTAGTCCTTGTGTCATAATTTCTTACATTTTTGTTACCTTTGATTCTTTTTATTTTTATTTTTTCAGTACTAAGGATCAAACCCAAGGACATAATACCTCTGAGCTCTATCACTAGCCCTAATCCTCCACCTCACTTTATGAAACAAAGTCTTGCTAAACTGTACTGGCTGGACTTGAACTTACAGTCTTCCTGCTTTAGCCTCCTTAAATGCTGGGATTATGTTTGTGCTGCCACACCTATGAGTCATTTCACTTTTTATAATGACATCACCTCTTTTCTCTTGAGATTATGATCAGTTGTTACATAGAAATGTTTTGGTGACTTGCTGCTTGTGCTGTTATTGAGACACTGATGTCCCTCTTCTGGTTTCTAGTAAATTCCAAACTAATTGTCCAGAAAGTCTATTGAAATTCAGCTAAAGATAATTTTTTAGGATTTCTTCTAAAATATTCATGGATGGAACATAAAGCTTCTTTATTGTTTTTCTGAGTATAGAGTACCTTTAATTTGGAAGAAGTTTTACGCTAATAGAACTTTATGCAATAATCTCTGCAGATTGCAGACACTTGCCGTCACTGTCTCTTGCTGGGGCTTTAAATTAGCAGCAAGCGAGGGAGGCACATAGCTGATCTAGACCCTGCTGGCTCTTCTGGAACTGTGAAGTGTTGCAGCAGTCTTCTAGGAATGATTTTTACATGTGCTTTGATTTCTCCTGGTGAGATGACCAGAGAATATTGCCTTGCATGTGCCTACCATTCTTGTGACAAAATTTATCCCTCATCTGTGGAGCTCTGAATGTATAGGTCTGGCCTAGGTGTAGTGCAGACCAGAAAGTATACAAATAACCCTGAAGCAGGAAAAAATGACACTGATCATCATTTGAGGAAGATACTTTCTGAGTGAAATTTGGTCTTGGCTTAAAGTAATCCCCTTAGTCAGTTATGTTTACCAGGCTTGGTGGCTCAGTTCTGTTAGCTCTAGAAGGCAGAGGCAGGGGGCTCACAGATAGAGCTCATCTTAGACAACTTAGAAGTTAGTGAGGTCTTGTCTCAAGATAAAATTTATAAAGGATTGAGGATGTAGCTGAGTGGAAAGACTGTAGTCAATTTGATTTCCATTGCTACATACGCATACAATATGTCATTTTATGTTTATTAGTTTTTTAAACACTAAGCTCTCTCTTTGGGGTCATTGTTTACCTGCTTAGCCTCCGTCTAGCTCCTGTACAATTCTTGATTTCTTAGAATGAGGACCTAGTCATTTTTGTTTATTTTTGAATCTCTGGTGCCTGGAACGGCAATTGACTGGTATAAGGAATAAATATTTGTCTTTGTGACATGATAAGTTTCACATCCAATATGAAGTTTGAGAGTCTGTAAGGCGGGTCTCTGTGCAGATCTTTAAAGAGTGGGCTTGAGAGGTCCTGGACATTGGAATTCATTATTCTGGGTAGATGGTTCATGGGAGTGGCCTTTGCTTCAAGGGATCACTTTTCTGGTTCTTCCTTTAATTTTGATTCAATTCAATATCTTTCCAGTAGATTCCATGAATTTCATTTTGCTTCATTTAATTACATTCAGTTCTTTCCCTGTGCAAGGAACACTGTGTAGTTTGAGGGGGAAATGGGGAAAGAGATGGGAACATATTGTCAAGGAAAGCTTCTCTTTGACTTGAAAACAGGGATGTTCCCTGGAAGAAACTCCATCAGTGAGGCAGGGTGACATTCTGAACTGTCTGCTGAGGGACAAGTTTGGATTGCATCTTAGAAGGATCACCCTGGTTGCTGTAAGTGGAGTGGATAAGGAGAAAGACAAGGTCTCGAGAGGAGACTGCAGTGGTAACAGAACTAGAAGTGGCAGCATCTGGGATGAAGACTTATGATCATTCTGGGCCTCCTTGAAGCAGGTGCCAGTGTGAAATTAGACATGTGAGAGAGGTATTGGGAGAGAAGCATGTCAGGAAAGAGAGAGCAGGTGGAAGTAGATGTGATAGAAGGAGAGAGGGAAGGAAGCAGAAATCCTTTGATCTTTCAGATTGCTGCAGTGTGACTCTGAGAAAGTCTCATGTGGCCAGTGGGTATCCTGAAGAAAGACTGTCTCCAGGTGGATCCTATAAGGTCTAGGACCCTCACAACACTTAGTTGCTGTGTGGAAGCAGTCAGTGATAGTACCGTCTCAGCAGTACTGGCATTTGTTAAGGATTGGTTTAAAATGTCCCCCAAAGTCTGTGCCTTTGTGCTTTTTTTTTGAGAGTCAGTGTGGCTGGATGTGCTGTTGGGAGGTGGGGCCTGGATAGAGGTGGGTCACTGGGAATGCGTCCTACACCGGTGTATTCTTGTGCCTGGCACTTCTCTTCTCTTCCCGCTGCCTAGCTGCTGTTGGGTGAGCATCTTCCCTCACTATGCCCTTTGAGCATGCTCTCTCTGCCTTGGAGACTGATTCAGACTGTGGGCTGAATCCTCTAAAAACTGTGAACAAAATTAAACCGCCTCTCCTTTAAGTTGCAAGTGTTGAATGTGTGTTCTAGTGTTGGGAAAGTGACTAAGATACCACAGTTTATGCAGCTGGAATGGATCTCTCTCTCTCTCTCTCTCTCTCTCTCTCTCTCTCTCTCTCTCTCTCAAAATGAACTGAGAGCCTTCACATGAGCTATATTCTCAGTTGTTTTTTAACCTTTTGTTTGTCAATGGGGTCTCTAATATCATGCTCATTTTTCAAGGCAAGAAGACAGGTAAGAAGACAAAAGCAGGTGTTAGCCAGTGCTTCTGCCTTTTGTATAGTTTAAACAGAAACTCACCTTAAAGACTTCCCCTTACATTTCATTGGCCAGATCAGTAATGCCCAGCTAGCCCCTTCTTCAGAGGAGGCCTGGAAGTGTAGGGATGAAATTGGACATTGTTGTTTCTAAGAAAGTTACCACCCCTTTGGTGTAAAGGGAAAAATTGACCCTGAGTAGGTAATCAGCTTTGTGTTCCCATCTCTTGAGAGGCAGAATAATTATAGTTGACTAAAAGAAGTTAAAAAACTAGCATCAAAGCCTCTGAGCCTCTTTTATGCTGGTTTTTATAGAAGGCAATATCAATAGTAAATAGTTACAACAATTTTGGCGGGGTGTTGAGAGATACCAGAAACCAGCAAAACAGGAAGCCATCTGAGGTGGAGGATGGGAACATTACGATTGAAGGCATAAAGTTGTTCTTAAGGACCTGGCTATAATTTCACTTTCCTTTTAGTTCACAATGATGTTGGTCCACTGTGGACTTACCACGAATGTAAGCCGAAGATGTCACCCAGATTACTGATGTGGATGGAGGACTTGAGTACCCATGGCACTCCAAGCAGTGTGAGCACCAACATATTCATACTGCTTCCTTTTGCTTCCCAGGTTCCCCAGGGCCTCATTCCTTCAGAGTCAAGGAATGCTGAGCTTGGACAACACATCATCTTTACAGAAAGTAGTCAGTCTGTTCTAGGTCTCGGAGGGAGAAAGTACTTATCCCTTGGGCTTTCCAAACAACTGTGAGTAAAGCATTTGGGTGAAGAGCAGTTACGGTACTGCATTTTTGGCATGGTCCACAAGATGTGTAGAGAGATGTGAGAGCATAGACACTGGGCCCTGTTGATAGGACTGTTTCTGCCAGCGTTCCACAACTCAGCATTATCCTGAATTGGCTGTCAGTGAATTTCCCTAAAAATGTGCTACTTCCTCCTGATAAATTTAACCTGCAGAGACTTGGAACAATATGTCTAATATCATATAATATTTAATAAAGAGTTCTGCAGGCTGGAAATTAAGCAAAGAGGCCAACCATAGATGCATATAGACCTCATTCACGCTAATAAGTTCCCAGGGAAACTATTATGTCAGTGGTTGTGGCACTAGGGACTGGTTTTATGGAACAAAATATTCCATGGACTGTGGTGCAAGGGGTGGCACCAGCATCACGCTAGTCATCACGAATTAGATTCTCACAAGGAGCTTAGAACCTACATCCTTTTCGTGTGTAGTTCATAGAAAGGTTTGCTTTACCATGGAAATCTAATGCTGACCTGGCAGGAGATGAAGCTTGGCATGTCACGAAGAGTGGCTGTAAACATAGGTGAAGCTTCGCATGCTGGCCCACCACTCTTGCTGGATGGCCTACTCCTGCCAGGCCATGGGGCAGGGTTCATTCATTGCTCAGAAGTTGGGTATCCCTATAATATGTCTACTTTTTCAACTTTTGAACAAAAACAATTTTTACATGCCTAATCCTCTTACCCCCAAACTATATATTCACTATACGAAATCAAAGGCCAGAAGTCAAATTGAAAACAGTTAAGGAACAAAATGTGGGGCTTCTAGTTGTCTTAGTTGAACAGAACTGATCTTGTAGTTCCCTCTGGTTTTCTCCCAGGAAAAGGGAAATTAGCAATCAACATCATAAACACTCTTTCCTAACAAGGCCAATGTGACTGTGGTTTAGGTTGTGTAAAGTATCTGGTTTTTATGTGTTATTTTCCCTTTTCAAACAGTGGCTGGAAGGGAAAAAAAAAGAGTTCATTCTAAAATACATACCCAAATGGGAAAGTTGTAAAAATTAGAATTCATCTTTTAACAGGAACAAAACCATTGTCAATTTCGGTAACAGAGCTGTCATCGCCTGTTTACCAAGTAAACAGTCAGTCACCAGCACAGTTCCTTCTGGCTCTCTGTTGTTAATACAGCACTACCAGTCCTTAATTTGTAGAACCACAGGGGAATGTTTAAATAAAAGAACACTCTATTTCATAGTAGTTTTTAAATGAAAACATATGTATCTGTAATAGGGCTTTAAAAGTTTTTCTTTTTCTTTAGTGAGAGCAGAGTGTGTGGCATGCGGTTGGTCTAGGATGCTTCTCTCCAGTTCTTCTGGAGAGACTTGTTAGTTCCCACACTGATAATGGTTCAGATGTTTGTATCTCCGGTATGATTAGGACTAAGAAGCTCCAGGAAAATTGCAACCAGTTATTTCTCTTTCTTCTGATAATCCCTTAGAATTGCATTCAGGAAGAGAAGGAAGGAGAGAAGAAAATCTCCAAATGCGTTTTGATCAGGTTAATTGGGGAGAAACTCACTTCTCAGAGTGGATATGTACATGGGTGGGACAGGTCAAACAAGCCGTGGGATAAACAAATCCCTCTTATTTCTGGGATGCTGGTCAAGTATTTTAAGGTTCATTTAGTGCATGCCAGGAGTGGAGTTTATTATTGCTAAACCTGAATCAATGTTTCTTTTTTTATGATTCTCTTATTGATAGAGTGTGGCCTGAAAAACAACCATAGTTAAAAAAAAAGTGAGAATGGGTAATTGATTACCATTTAGATGACAAATTCAGTCTGTTGCATCTCCTAAATTTTCATCCACCTCTGAGGTTGCAAGATTTCATGCTTTTGAATATTTCTGTGTTTTGATTGAGGTTGGTCCTATCAGAACTCATACTGAAGTTTACTTCACCACAGCAAGATGGGAACATGGGGTCTTGAAAAGGGATCATGGGGACTTATGCATCATCAATAGATCAAGACTGTCTCTTGGGAGTGAGTTCTGCTCTCAGGGGACTGGATTAGTGTAAGAAAACAAGCTTCCTTCTCCTTTTTTTTCTCCCTTGGACTCACTCCTACCCTGGGCTGCCATCCTTTGTGTCATGACATAAATGTAGCTCTCACCACATGCAACCACCCGCCCATGGCTTTCCAGGCTCTGAGCTGTGAGCCCAATAAACCTTTTTTCATTACCTATTACCCAGTATCAGGTATTCAGCTGTAGCAATATGAAATGTGCTGAGTCTATATTCTCTTTTTCTCTGTAATTCTCAATTACTTTGTCTCTGCTGTTTTTTAACATACATGCCATAACAATAATAATATATTTTTTAAATTGGGCCAAAATCAAATATTTCATAGTCCTAAATTTTCTTAGCACTCAATATCTATACATATGTTGGACATATTGAAATGACCTGAAATTGTTTGGAGAATTTCGAATACTTTGGGCAAGTGGAAAGCTCTCTTTTATCATATATTTTCTATTTTTTGCTGTGGTTTCTAGGAGTATATCTCTATCCATAAATACATGTTGGTATTTTGTGTGTACATGTGTACACACACATACACGCGCACACACACACACACACACACACACACACACACACACACACACACACACACACAGGTTTACCTGTAGACATTTAAAGATAGTATAGCAAAGTGGGGGTATCTTGAAGCTATGCAGGGTGTCCCAAAGATTTGTTTTTTCTATCTATGCTAACTTTAGTGCTTGTATAATTTTTCTCATTACATTAGTTTTACTTCAAATATTATGACAAATTAATCCTGGGCAAATAAAATTTTATATTTAATCTAAAAATATTTTTATATGTAAGGCAACATTTGAGTTTAAATCTAGGCACCATCACATACTATTTCTATAACTATGGGCAACTTGCATAACCTGTCTGAGTGTTTCCTATCTGTAAAGTTATATACTAGAAGTAAACTCCTGAAGGGCCGGGAATGTAACTCAGAGGCTAACGTGCTTGCCTTATATGTGTGAGGCCCTAGACTTGATTTCCTAATGCCACATGAAAAGTTGCTGGGTGTGGTGGTGAGTATCTATAATCCCAGCACTCGGGAGGCTGTGGCAAGAGGATTGCTGTGAGTTCAAGGCCAGCCTGGGCTACATAGTTTTTCAGGACCAGCATGGGCTACAAAATGAGACCTGTTTCAAAAAGGAAGAGAAAAGGTATAACTCATGGATTAGCCAGAAGAATTAATACATTTATAGATGTAAAGAGTAATGCCTGTGCAATTATATAAACTAAAAAATAATTAGCTATTTAACAGCGCATACACGTCATATGGGTGTATAAACATGTGTCCACGTACTATAAAATTGCCTAGCCTACAGAAATAAGATAATGTCATATATACTGCTGAGTACCTTTTTGATACAATGTATTATAGTATATATACCTTATTTGAACATATATATGTGTGTGTGTATATACATGTGTATATATCAAGCCACCTATGTGTGTGTTCATATGTCATATAAAATTACCTGGCCTACAGAAATAGGAAAACTTCATAAAAACTGCTACATATCTTTTATATTTAATATATTGTATATATGTATACTCTATATATGGCACACGTAGATTTTTCTTGGAAATTTCACAGTTCTCTCATGACCAGTGTGACTGAGAATAATGTCTGTGATGACTATATCACATGATGGTGGTATTCTAAGTCTCCTTGAAGAATAACACAGCATTTCCCACCAGAAAGCATCCCTGATAGAAGAGTATCTGGCATGAAGATGAAGGATAAGAGCCCATCTGGGATTGTTCGGCCAAACGGCAAGGCCTCTGGCAAGTCATTTCTTCTGCCTGTGCCTTCCCATTTCTTGCAAGTTTGTGGCAAGGAGGAGAGACAAAAATACATTTTAAAAGTAGTTCGCCCAGATCCTGACACAGTATTTGATAAATGGAAATACTGATGTTAAATGTGTCAGCCCCACTTGCAATATGGTTAATTTTTGTCTTATTTTGAAGCCCAACACAAATCGACATCCCACTGGCAGTTTTTGAGAACCAGGCTGTTGCTGTATAGTGATCATGGCTTTGTCATAAGGGCATGTGGTTCTAATAATCATAAGGGGTTGTAAGTTTGCTGCCTGCAGGAGCAAGGGAAGAAGTTGGTGTCATTAAGTTGCTCCTTGGGTGGCTTGGCACTTGCTCTTTCTCTCTTTCTGCCCAGCCCTGCTTCTCCTGCCAGTTTAAAGACTGCCCACTCCAAAGCTGCAACAGTGAAGAAGCGGTAGGTGCCCAGACCTGTACTGCTTGGTGAGTTAGGCCAAGCAGACACATTTAAAACTCAAGAAAGTAGGCTCACACTGTCCCTTTTGATTGATTTCCTGATTGGTTATTTTGAGGTACTGACTATTGAACTCAGGGACTTTGGATTGATCTATATCAGCCCTTAAAAACATTAAAAAAAAAAAAAACTTTGAGGCAGAGTCCCACAAGTCTCTAAATTGTCTAGGCTGGGCTCAAACTTTTAATCTCCTTGCTTGGAGTGTTGGGTTTGTGGACATACTTAGCTTCATTCTCTGGTTTATTCTTTACTTATGGTTTGAATGATACTGAAACGCATTGAAATTTCAATGTAAGTAATAATTTTCAAAAGTTATATATTTTCATGTAACTAGTAGCAGGGGGGTGGTGGTGGCAATGTTTCAGAGTTGGGTCCAATTTTCCTCTTGTACACTTATTGAACGACCTAGGCATGGAATAGTGATAGGTAATTTTGGAAAACAACTACACATGTGTTATAAGAATCAGCGCAGACCAAGAGCTCTTTGGAGTTAAAGCAACTGCTTAAATTCAAGGTAGCTGGCGATTGCCAGTGAATGATAAGACCATGTAGGCAACTGCCTCTGAACTTTAATTTTGAATAACAGAGGAAATGAGGGGCAAAGTAACTTATAGGAAAAGTGGTTCACAGACATGTATGGGATTTTTTTACTCATTTGGCGATCCCACAGTGGTCCATGATGCAGCATCCTTGTTTGTGCTTGTGTGTGTTTTGTGTGTGTGTGTGTGTGTGTGTGTGTGTGTACATGTGATGTGTGTGGTACTTGGGATTGAACTTAGGGCCATCTCACTGAGCTATACTCCCAGTTTTTTTTAAATTTTACTTTTGCATTTTTGTTTGGAGATGCTAAGTTGACCAAGCTGAGCTTGAACTTGGAATCCTCCTGCCTTAGCCTCCGGTAGTGCTGGAATTACAGGCCTACACCACCACACCTGGCTGGTCTAGTACTCTGAATGTTTTTATCATCCATGGTGTCTCACATTACATATTTGAGAAAATATAGAAAACTTGTTTAAAAACACACATGTAGATCACCATGTGCAGAACACATGATCACCCTGTTTATTAATTCTCGACAGGTGATAATGTAGTGTCCTCAAGAAAGCCCTGGGCTTGGTTGGTTTCTTATTTGATTGTTCTCTTATTTCTGCATTCTGTGCTGTCAAATATTTGTGGAAGATGAAGCTTTTTTTTGCAGGAGTGTATAACCGTGCTTGCACTTGGAAAAAAATTTTGCCTTGAGTTATTAAGATTTGCATTTCTCACTTTCTTTCTCAGGAAAGGTGTTCAGCCATTTTTAGAAATTAGGTACCAAATAATCAATCATCAAACACCCTGGAAAGTTTCTCCCCCCATCCCCCTCAGACAAGTGCAAAATCTCAGGTATTAGCAACCCCCTCCGGAGACAAGTTGAAGAGAAACCGAGAGAGGGGATGTATCACTTTTCTGGGTGAATACACTGTAGCTGGGGTGTGTAGCGCAGTAAGAAAGTATATTTGCTACCGACTCACTGTGGTGTAGACCCCAGCCAGGGAGAGCAGTCAGACATTGACAGGCAGCCCTTCCTGGCTCCCAAGCTTCCCGGGGGAGGAAGATACAGAGGAGGTCATTGATCACTGGCGGGCTGGCGGCCCTGCGGGGCAGGGGCGCGGTGCTGCATGGGTGCGCTTTCTGGGGAAACACTCAGGTGGGAACAGAGCACAGGCAGATTTCAGAGAGTCAAAGGAGAGGAGTCGCTTGGCTATCCATCACCTTCCAGATCTGCAGCCTCCCCCAGGGTGTCCTCCTGGCGTCCTGGATCCCACACCTCCAGATCCGGGCTGGAGCTCGCCCCCGCCCCACCCTGGTGGCGATCTCATAGTGTCCCCCTACTCCCCACTCCCATTCCCGAAGAACTCGCAGCTGGCTTAAGTCAGTGAAAGTAAGACGAGAAGAGATAAACCCGGATCCGCGGGAAATTGGGGAGGGAGCATGGCCCTTGGGATCCGTGGGACCCGGGAGCCTCGGGATTCGGGGAGGGAGAAGAGCCGCGGGACCCGGGAGCCGCGGATCTGGGATCTGGAGAACCCGTGCTAGAATCAGCCCGCCGGGAGCATCACCCATGACGGCGCTATGACCCCGGTGTACTGCAGCGCCTGGCCTCATGTCGCCCTAAATAGCATTAGAGCTATTTATTTATTTAGTCTTCGCTCATACCAAATCAAACTAGTTTTACCACCCAGGAGGCTGTGGTGAGAGGACATCAAACTTTTCTTCCCCCCTCCCACCCCAAGGTAAAGGCGGGTGCCAGGCGGCGGCCAAGGCTTGGGGAGCCAGGGACGCCCAGATCGCTTTAAAAACCAGAACCTCTGGCTTTTCCAGCCCTGGCTTCCCGACAGCTCCGCGGTTAACGGGGGCTCGAGTTGTTCGCACCCGGGGTAGGGGCAGGAGGGCCCAGTTAATGGGGTCGGAGGGCGGGCGGGGTCAGGGATCAACCAAGAGCACAGGGCTGATCACGAATGCGAGCGTAGACGCGCTGATCAGGAGCCCCGTGTCCTCTGCTCTGTCCATACCGCCAGCCATGCATCGCGTCGGGTCCGGCGGCTCCGCCAAGTGCCGGACAGTTTTTAAGCATTTCTGCCCGGTGTGGGTCTGCGCGGCGACGACCTAGTGACTCCGCCCCGGACCCGAGGGGGCTCCGGCTCCCTCCGGTCTCCCGGTGGACAGGCGCGCGGGGCCGTGGGGGCGGGGAGGGGAGCAGGAGGAGGCCGGGGCCATCGGGGCTGGGGAGCGGAACACGGGAGCCCCCACCCTGGGCACTGTCCCGCCCTCCACGGTGTCCCCAGGGAGGACCGCGGGGACCCCGCCGGGCGCTGCCCGCGCTTCCCCCATTGTTCCCGCGGTCGCGTTCGCCTTTTGTTATTTGCTCTGGCATTGTGTTGTTGGTCTCGAAGCCGCCTCACGACCAGCCGGGGGATTTCAACTCGTCCTTGAGCGCGGCGCGGCCGGGGAGCCGCCGAGGGAGCCGGGGAGGGACACGCGCGCGCATACACACTCACATACACGCACTCTCTCTCGCACACACACGCGCGCGCGCGCGCACGCACACTCACACAAACACACACATAGACACGAAGAGCAAAGGGAACAGGCGAACCGCTGGACCCATCAGCCTCCCCTTCCCCTCCCGGGGTCCCGGCCCCCTGGTCCCCTGTCCGCACCCTACGCCCTAGAAGGAGCCGCGAGCAGCCCGGTAAGGTGCGCGGCCCGCGAGGTGGAACTTTGTTGCGGTCGGACCGGCGTCTTGTGTGTCGGCTCGGATCGGGTGGGCAGCTCTCCAAGCGCGCTGAGCCCCCGCGCCGGCGGCTCCAGCTGGAGACACAGGCGGGAGGGAGGAGGGGGGAGGAGGGGGTGCGGGGGTCCCCGAGTGCGGCGCCCGGGACCGGCGGGGGCCTGTCATCCTCGGGGGAGGTGGAGACCGAGGGACCCCCGACCTGGGGTAACTTTCTACGGCCGCCAGGGAGCCGCGCACGATGCCGGCATTGTTTTGCAAGTGGTGTGGTGATGGAGGACAGAAGTGGGGCAGGAGTGGGGCCCCCGGGGTCCGCCGAACATCTGGGCCTCCAAAAGTTGGCCGTGGCCCTTCCTCTTTGCACAGTATCAGCCCGCCCGGAACCGGACCACCCCCAAAACTCCACACTCCCCCCTCCCCCGTCGTATTTTTCTTCTCTCTCTCTCTCTCTCTCTCTCTCTCTCTCTCTCTCTCTCTCTCTCTCTCTCTCTCTCTCTCTTTTTGTTTCGCTTTCTCAATTCCTCTCGGGCTAAGCCTCTCCTCCCAACTGGAATTTTGGAAACAACTGTCACCACGCTGGGTTCCAAGGACTGCAGAGACCGGAAGCTTTAATTTTTGATTGCAACTACTTTTCCCCCTCCTCACTCCATGTGCAGAGTAGAGAACGCTCACGTGGTGCGCCAGCGAAAGCGCGTGTTTGGGGGAACCTCGCTGGTACTTCAGGGCTCTAGGAATAGGAAGCCGGGACAGGAGGTTCTAGGAGTTGAAATCGGGTTGGATTTAGGAGCGTTTGCTTTGGGGAGCAGCAGTTTGTTGGGGGTGGATCTGCCGGCGTCAGGCGCACGCACGGAGCACTGTTTACATATTTCTGTAGTTATTTTCTTTACACTTTGCAAAGCGAACGTGTTACTAAGTAGATGGACCCTGGTGGTAGTCCGAATACGTGGATCTCAGCGACTCAGTTCAGATTGTGAGTGATGGAAACTCATGGCCATGTCTAATTTTCGCAGCAAAAGCAGGTCAAAGTGAGGAGTTCTGTGAATATGCCAGAAGTGACAGGCAGGCAGGGGACTAGGGATTGCAGGGGATTGTACTTTCAAAAGAAGTTGAGAGATTTGTTCTAGCCCAGCTGAGACCTTCCCATTCTCCCCTTCCAGTCTCCAGGAATCCACAGGAGCTTGTTTGGAACCAGGACATTTCTCCAGGGATTTTAGCAGGCTGAGGTCAAGGATAGGATCCAGGGATATCTGTGGGATTTGGGGTAGTAAGTGTGGGAATCTGCAAAGGGAGCAGGCAGACAGAGTGGTTTGTTTTCTTGCTGTTCATAAATAATGGCTTCTGGTGGTTTGTTTTCTTGCTGTTGATAAATAATGGCTTCTGGTATCTCTCTCACTCTCTCTCTCTCTCTCTCTCTCACACACACACACACACACACACACACACACACACACACACGCTCGTACACATGCACATTCCAGCCTAGGAAGCAGGCCCCTGACAGATTTGCAAGGCAATGGGTATTGCTAACCAGTGGAGAGTTTCTGCTTGGGATTCGGCAGAGTGGTATGTTTTCTTGTTGTTCATAAATAATGGCTTCTGGACACACACACACACACACACACACACACGCACACACACACACTCCGGCCTAGGAAGCAGGCCCCTGACAGATTTGCAAGGCAGTGGGCATTGCTAACCAGTGGAGAGTTTCTGATTGGGATTACAGGAGGGAGGTCTCATTGCCAAGAATGATTAGGTTAAGGGCCAGATGGTTTGAAAGTATACGGAAATGGTTTTAAGTTTGACTTTTACAGCATTTAGAAGGAAGACGATTTTGCAGCATCTTTGCAGAGCTGCTAAATTTTGATCTGTCTCCTTTTGAAGGAGTTCAGCTGTCTGAGGATGGCTGTGAGTTCAGATAGGGAAGGAATCTGGTTCCAAATGCGGATACACTGGACAAAGTTTCTATGGGTGCTTCTTCCTGATTTAAATATAGCTTCGAGGCTGAAGCCTAGATAAATCCAGCCATTTAGGATTTTAAATCCTAAGTGCTTACCCTGGAAGGTCTCTTTGGCATTGTGCAAAGTTTTGACAATTATGCCTTCCACTGTTTGCCCCTCAGAACTCTGTGAGATAAAAATCATAAGCAGCACTTAAAACTGATGCAATGCAGCCTCCAATTCTTAAACCGGTAGGGATTGCTTTTGTTTGCCTAAAAGGTAGATCTTTCATCACATGAGTTGTTTAAAAACATTTAATTGTGGGGGTGGGAAGGGATGTGCATAATTATTTAGTTATTTGTGTTAATTACATGGTAGCATCCTCACTAGACATTCTTTTCCCCTCCTTTCTTTCTAGGGGTCAACTCTTCTAACCAACATGTATATAAAGAGTCAATAGTTTTTTTTAAAAAAAATTTTCTGTTTTGAGTGGATCATGTTTTGTCCAAGCTCACATAGATTTGATAATGTAAACTCTTAAATTCAGGGAAAAGAAGCTTCAGTTCTGTATATAGTCACCATGGTTTGGCTGTTGGATTTTAGTAGCTCTGGTTGGTTGACATGTTATCTTCAGGACTCAAAACTGCCGAACTTATTTGGTAAATATGGATATTGGAGGTCTGGTGGTTTTTTTCAAGTTATACGTGGAAACACATCCTGTTTGGCGTATGGTTTTTGTAAAAGAAAAATATGCGTGAATACTTATAAAGATGCAATATTTGGAGTGTATAAAGAAGTTCTAGTAAATGACAAATATATGAAATTAGTACTTAGGTATGATCATGGCTTCTTCCTTTTTCGTCCTCATTAAGAATAAGGCATGAACAATAAGAATTTAAATTTTCAAATATTCTCTTTCCAGTTAAAGGACTGAATGTGGCATTTTGCAGAAGTTTCTTCTTATAAAGCAAATTGAAGATATGTTATAATGCTTTCAAGAACACATATTTTTCTAGACAATGTCCTCTTCTTTTAGTTGATAAGGGCATGACTTTGAAAGTATGTTGAGAGTGTAGGTATAAAAGGTAAAGTTTTCAGGACAGAAGTTGTGGTTCATGATTTTCTAAAATACATTGGGTTTCTGGAAGGTAACTGGAACGTTCTAATGTTGAGTATGGTTTCAGTTTTCAGTGGGTACAATTGTTGCATAGGCCTGATGGGAATGGCCTGGGTCACTTTTCCAAAGCCTAATCAGCTCTAAAGGTATAGAGCACTGCAAGTAGAGTCCGAAAGAAACCCAGAGCCTTACATGTCTAGGCCTGAAATCATAGGCACCTTTTCACACTCTCATGACAAGTTTTTAGCCTGAGAAATTTAGATTTATTTTAAAGACAAAGTAAATGCTTGGCTGTTTCAAATAAATGATATTCTGAACTGAGATTTGTAGAGAGTTAATAAAATAAAAGTCCAATTTTGTTTCAAACTTTTTAAAAAAGTCTCATTTGTAAATCAGTCTGCATTTGGATTTCATATGGTCATGATTTGGGATCAGAAGCTTATCGCAGAAAGGCATTTTGGTTTATCTTAAAAACACCACACAAAACTGTCTACACAACTCTGTAAATAAACTGTTCCAAATGCTTCAATTTGATGAATGGATTAAAGAATTATGGTTCTTAAACCAATTAAGACTGGTCTTACAATTTCATTTCCCATTTGGGGAAGTGCAGGGAAGTGTAATTGTAAATGATTCTCAAATGTGAATGGGTCTTTCTGTTCTTTTTCCTGTACAGCATAACATAGATGTTCATTCAGATCTAACATTCAGAAGGATATTAGTTATGGAGATGTTGTTTAATCATCTTTACTTGACCAGGAGTTTACTTGGATGAAAGATTTTTAAAGAATAGAACACAAGTATTTAACTTTTTGCCTAAAAATAAGGAAGTTTTCATTTTAAATTGATACTGAAGGTGGATCAATAGGACAGTGAAAGATCAGGAGAGCAGACCCAGAAGAACTTTAAGGGACTTCTGGCTGACCCATACTGGGATATTTCTGTGGGACGACTTAATAGAATTTGTCAAATCCAATTTCCTTGTGTTTAAAGTAAAGTCAAGGTCAAATGTAGATATAAGTTAGGGCGACGTGTTTTGAGTTGTTTTCTCCCAAACCTGACCCTTTGGGCTGCCAGCTGGAGTGCTTTCGAATCCTCTCCTAATGAGGACCATAGACTTCAGGGTGAGCCTTGACAGCAGCCTCGTTTGCTTTGATGGCCCTTCCAAGTTCCTTCCCCATTTGCCCAATTTAAACGCTGGCTCATAAACTAATTAATTCAAAGGTGTAAGTAGTTCATTATGGTTTAATTCTCTAACTAGATGATATTATCGTTGTTGCAGTTTATTATGATCATCTAATTCCTCAGAGAAAGAGTTGTGGAGATTACAAGTATCAAGGAAAGCTGCCAGGGGGAAATATCTGTAAGCATGGGGCTTTTTTTTTTTCTTCCAACATCACTCACATCAGACCTTGTCGGCAACTAATTATTCTACGTATAGTTAAAGATGACATTCAGTAGAGACATAATATTGATAACATGAGAGAAAAAATGAATACATTTAAGGGATACATTAGCTATCCTTAGAAATAGAGCCACAAACACATTGTATCTTGGGGGATTAGAAATGGTGGTATTGTCTTCTCACAGGTACACATTTATTCACTTCGTGTTGCATACAAGCTTAAAAACAAACAAATCCGAAAAGACTTGATTTTATCTTTGATGCTCAACTGCATGCCATTGTACTACTTTATGGTATCTTGTGTCCATAGGGAACAATGCCAGAGTGTAGGGAACAACTGAGCTCAAGTTTCCCACCCAACTGACAGTCTCTAGCAGCTGAAGGCACCTAGTTCTTGCTGCAGCATTCAGTAAAGTTTGGAGGTAAGGGCGTTCAGGAAGGAACCAGGAGACAGAGAGGGTGTCTCATTAGCTTTTGAAGTGTTTCCATTGAGGTTTAGTTAGGATTTGCTCAATTTGGGGCTCTGAACTTGCAGGACTGTGTAGCCCTACCCCTTCTTAATCCAGCTACAGAGTCTAATTCTTAATAATTAAATTAATTGTTATCTAATTTTTATGGAGAAACTGATTGAGTTCTAGATAGTACACATAACATCCCCAATAGCACCTGTGGGAATGAGGAGCTCAATATGTGTTATGTGTTCTCACCTTTCCAACCCAGACAAGCTTATGTTCTGATAATAAATGGACTTGAAGCTTCATTTTGTTTTACTTACTTTAAATTTATTTGAGTCTAAGATTAAAAAAAATCACTTGCTTGAGGCTGAGATCAACACTTTAAAGTAGTGATTCAGTTAACATCTCTATATGGTCTCTGACAGTGTGGTTTTATTAAGATGCTGTTTTTGGTGCAAGTGTGAATTCTATCTTTTATTCATATAACTGCTCCCTTGTTAATTAATGTTTTTATTCTACATAATAGGTAATACATAATAGGTATACAAAATGTATACCTAGCTCTGTAGATATCTCTTCATCTTTTTCGATTTCCTGCTAACAGATATGAACGAGTGAAAGTTGATTGAGATTTATTCCTTTGATAGTTGCTCACCTCTGGATTATATTAAGTCGTAACCAGTGTATAAATAGAATGACCATTTGGAAAAAAAAGAAGTATGATTATGTAATGTCTTTCCCTACACATTCAACAGTTCCTTCAAAAAAGAATCTCAGCTTGTTTTTGTTTGTTTGTTTAAATTAGGTGCATGAGGGAAAGCACCATGAATATACCATTGGCTGGTTTGAAGAGGTGATGTACAATAATACTAAGAAATTCATAGTTAGCTTTTCTTTCTAAAGAAACAAAATTTATTTCAAAGTGCAACTGCTCAAAGATAAAGGGAAGACTTTTCTTCTTTAAATGTAACTGGGGGTTGGACCCAGGGCCTTCATACTGAGATATTATATTTCCAGCCCTTTTTTAATTTTTAATTTGAGACATTGTCTTGCTAAGTCACTAAGTTACTCAGGCTGTGCTTGAGCTTGTGGTCCTCTTGTCTCAGCCTCCCAGAGTGCTGAGATGACAGCTGTGTACTGCCACACCTGGCCAATAAAGGATAAATGACTTAGTGGTTCCGTTATTTTGAGCTTCCCAAGAAATAATAGCAAGGAAGGAAGGGATACATAGATAAGTAAACACTTTATGAGTGGGGGGAGTGGGATGGGCCTGCTAGGGCATTGACTGGAATGCAGGTTTGATACTTCTACGAGGAGAGAAAGAAGGAAGAAGAGTTGCACAGGAAGCAGGTAGACTAGCACAGTGCATGAGAAGTTTGGCTAGCACATGGAGGTCAGCCACAGGAAGGGTCTGAGGCCTTCAAGGATTCACTAGCCTGTAACCACACTGCCTGCTCTGGTGCTAGGAGCCCCAAAGCAGGACCTCTCTGTTCAAATGTTGATACAGCTGTAGGCTGGCTGCTGATCCAGGGATACTCACCAAACATGAAATCTGAGTGGTTTAGTTGTGGTCTCTTAGCCTATCCTGGCGGTCAGTAGCACTTGCTGTGGTCAAGTGAGCCAGCCACAAAACAAAACAAATCAAAACAAAACAAAACAAAACAAAAAATAAAAACAACCACAACAAACTCTGTGGCAACTTCCTTGAGCTCTCTGATGCTATTTTTTACCCTCTGTCATTAAGTGGAGAAAATGGTAGTGTCCTCTTCCTCATCAGAATTAAATAAGGCTATAGAGACCATGTAGGAACCCACAAGACTTTTATTTTGACATGGCAAAATATTTAATGTTTAGGTGTTCTTCACCCTCTTGTTCCTATTATGGTATGTAGCTTTTCACACTGGACCTAACTGGCAGTCGTAGAGGAACCCTGGGCACTTCCTTTCTGCAGGGTTTGAAAACCATTAAGGTCATAGTCCTCTTGACCATTAAGGCCTCTACTCCTCTGAAAAGTGATTGCAGGAGAGGTCTTTTTACAGCGTGCTTGGGCCTGTCTGCTTAGGAGAAAAATCTTCCCAGTTTCACAGTACTCAGAGGAAAAGGACGATCTGCATGTTACTCTCTTTCCAATGTAATCCCAAAATGCAGCAGAGAGGTATAGTTGAGTCCTGTCAAATGATTGTAAATATATTTAAACACAGGATATTCTGTATGATTAGAAGGCATTGTTTATGCAAGCAAACATCCTTGATACTTACCTTTTTAAGAGTTGCAAGGCTTGTTTAATCTTAACATTCTGGGAGGCTGAGGCAGGAGAATTACAAGTTTGAGCCCAGCCTGGGCAACTTAGTGACTTAGCAAGAACGTATCTCAAAATCAAAAGTAAAAATGGGCTAGGATATAGCTCAGTGTGAGGGCTGTGAGCTTGAAACCACCAAAAAAGTACTATGGTGGCTGGGTGGGAAAGAACGCAGGATTAGACAGACCAGCTGACCTTGAGCATCTTCTGTCATCTGCCTCAGAGCAGGAGGGAGCCAGGCTGATGGAGTTCCCTTGATTCTCTTCCCTCCTCCATAGGCCTCTGTTGAGCTGAGCAGCAAGGCTCTGTACTTTTGCATTTCATCTCCAGCCTCAAACACCTTGCGGGGCTTTGCTCCCCGCCTGAACCGACTTGCAGCACTGCCAAACCCTGAACTCAAGTGGCTGTCCCCGCCAGCCCCTGCTGGGATGAGTCACAGGGCCAGCAGCATTTTGCTGCCTTCGATTTGATCACTGCCCTGAGCAGTCCTTGGATTGTCAGCTAAGAGTCCCTTCAGGGACTTGTCCCTTAATAGAAAGACTTCTTTTTTCCTGTTGTAACTTTAAATTAAAAGGAACCATAGAGGAGCTGGTGGAGTACTCAGTTTTTTCACCCCCTGGGAGAACAACATCTGAGAAAAGACGTTATTTGATGGAGGACTAAGTTGTTGCTGTTTTTCTGGGTCCAGGTTCAGGGTGTGAAGGAGGTTATAGCAGAGAATGAAGCTCACGTCATTTAGACTTGCTTAGGCAGATCATTGGGACAGATTTGAAAGCAGTGTTTCTGGGTGCACCAGAGCGCATTTCAGGTTGTATACATCCACATGGTCGGTGTTTTTTTTTTTTTTTTTTTTTTTTTTTTTTTGTGGGATTCTTGAGACCACTTGTAGTCTGCCCCAGAGTTTTAGGTGGCTTTGTGTTTTTCTGTGGGAATCTGGCAGGAAGACAACTACAAAATCTGAGGAGGATGGGAGGCAGGAAAAGAGAGCTAATTTTTGACACATTCCTCTGACAAGGGACCTCTCTAGGGAATCTTGTGCCCAGGAGGACTGCTTACTGTGAAGCTTTTGGCATAATTTTTCCCCCAAAAGTAAGTGAGCACTGGCTACTTCACTGTCTTTGGATAAAAAGCCTGATAAAATTATATTTCTGAGAGGAAAAGAAAAAGATAAAACTGGGTAAAATGGTACAGGCCTATCATCCCTGTAGTCTGGGAGGCTAGGGCAGGCCTTGCCTGGGCAATTTAGCTACTTTACAACACCCTATCTCAAAGATCAACAATCAGAAATTGGCTGGGGATGTAGCTCAGTGTGAAGGCCTTGAGTTCAAATCCCACAATCACAAAGAAAGAAAGAGAGAAAGAGAGAGAGAGAGAGAAAGAAAAAGGAAAGGTTCTCTCCAAAGAACTTACCAGAATGAGAGTGATGATCCATAGCTTTGCAAGCCCCACTCACTCAAAAGTCATGGATGTGGCAGTTGTTAAACTGCTGCAGGCGCAATCCTGTGTCCTCAAAGTACCATCTTCTCACTGGGAATTCTTTGTGTCTCTCTACAGTCACACCCAGTGGCAGTGTACTAAGCTAAGGTTTCACCTTGCCTGGCCTGAGTGGACAATGGAGTGCTGAAAATATGTGATGGTAGGTGGTTATGGGAAGCCAGGATGGAGATGTAAAGTAATTTCTAAATGTTGGTTATTATCATCAAGTACTCACTCCAAGTATCAGCTAAAAATATTTATTAAACACACAGATGCGTGTTGTGCATACTTCACTCGATGAGAACTGCTTTGTGACTTTAAGCAGACACTCTGAATGCATGAAAACTGACACCAAGGAAATGACAGAGCAGTGTTTTCTCAAGGTGACCTTTCAATCAGCTCCTTGAAAGCCACTTGGGGTGATTATTAGGAAATAGCAAAGCCTAATTGTGCAGACCTGTAGTCTCAGCATTTACAGAGGCTGAGGCAGAGGAGTGGCATGTTTGCAAGTTTGAGCCCATCCTGGGCAACCTGGCCACTTAACATTCAGCCACTACATAGGGGTTCCTTGGGCACAATCACCGTGATCTCTGTGACAGCCTGAGAGTCACCCTGATCACCTAAAGTGCTTTGCACTTATGGGCAGGTGACATCCACTGTGTAGATACTTGGGGTAAAGGCACAGTACTGCCTCCCAGGCAGTGGGATGGGGGGAGGTGGGGTGGAGATAGTGCAAAATCTCATGAAGCTATTCAGAATAGTACGAAAATTTAGATGTATGCACGACTTGTTTCTGGACTTTTCCACCTGATGCTTTCAGATGTTGGTTGAACAAAGATATCGGAGACTCTTCTGTGGACGAAGAAGTCGGATAGAGGTATGCTGAGGAGACCTAGTGAGACAAGACAAAGGCACCATTTTAATGATATTCCCGTGGTTCTTAGAGAAAAGCGTTTTTCTACAATCAAAAACACAAACCTCTGTTTGGGATCATGCACAAGATGAGATCTTTGTGTGGGACCCAAATGTGAGGCTACCATGATTATTATTTTGGGAGCAACAGTTACTCCATGTTGGCAGGAACTTCTGGAAGATCATAGCACTCAGCACATACGTACCGAGCAGCCAATGGGGTTTCTCCATGAACTAGGAAAAGAAGCAGTGCATCTTACAAAAAACATCTGCACAAAGAGAAAAAAAAAAATCCTTATAAATGCTAGCCAGTAGAATGGGGGTGGCCATGAAAGTAACAAATTGCTTTGTGGCACCTTTTTTTCTTACTCTTAGGAAAACCCCCCGGGGTACCGAGCATAGTACCTGACTGACTGATCTTAGGTATTTCGTAACTATTGGATAAGTCGTCAAATCACTCCAGGAAGAGGAGCTTGTGAGTGGGAGCATGGGAAAGTGAGAGCAGTTTAAGATAAGAGTTGCCCTCCTTCTCGTGCTCTTAGAATTCCCAGAGGTACGTGGGATCTGGCAACCTGTAAGCAGGAGACAAGTAGATTTCTCATGTAGCTTAAGGCCTGGATTTTGGATCCTGAAGGCAGCATTTTTTGCCAAGGCAATGGCTGCAAAAGTGGGGCCAGCCTTGCTAGAGGAGGTAAATGTGCATTTGATCTGGAAATTGTATTGGGAGGAAAAAAGGTAAAAAGTAATTCTAAACCTAACAGGAGTTTCAGTAGAAAAATGGCTCTAATTCAAGCAGTGTAATGTTAACATCAATGCGTGTCTTGTGGCTCAAGCCCTGCATACTGCTTTGGAAATAAAAGAGGATTGTGCAAAGAATTAGCAATACAAGGCATTTTTAAGTGCTTTATTGCAAAGGTCTGTGATACTCTGTGATACTCTGTTAAGTCTATGCAGCCTCTTTCTTCCTGCTGAGCTTAATTTCAGAATCTGATGCTATTACCTGTCCTTGGAGAAAAAAAAAATTGCTTTCTGTTAACTCTTAAAAACCCAAGTTTAACATTATACTTGTTTCTAACATCATCTTTCTGAAATTCTCAGGAGAAGAAAAGAGTTGCATTTAGCTATAGAGGGTTTGCTACAGAGTTTGCTTTTTTCTTTTTCCTTTTTTGGTACTGGGATCCAACTCAAGGCCTTCTTACTAAGCTACATCTGCAGCCTCTTTATTAGTTTTGTTTTTGGGTCAGGGTTTTACTAAGTCACTGTGTCGCCTGATTTGGGCTCAAACTTGCTATTCACCTGCCTCAGCCTCCCAGAGTGCTGGGATTATAGGCCTGCACCGCTGACTGGGCCAGCAGAGTTCAGTGTCATTTAGGACTGCTGCTAAGGGCGATGTTGGAGTATAAGGACATGCTGAAAATAAGTTTTAGAGGCAAAAGCTTGGAAATTACACGAGCATTTTGAAGAATGAGATCCCTGAAAGAGTCAGCAGAGGTTATGTTTGGCACAAATCCAGAGCAGAAGCCAGGAAGTTAGATGGTTATAAAGGAAATCAGGCAGAAGCCAAGTGAGGAATTGACTTGTAACAATGTCGGTGGTTGTCTGCTTGTGACACGGGAACCTGCCCACAGCAAATAATGTCCTCCCTTCCCTTTGCTCTCCACTCCCTTTTTCCCACCTCTCTTGATGCTGACATTAAGTGGCTCCTGCTTGGCCCTGTGCTAAGTCAGCAATGTGTCTGTACTACATAGTCCTGGTGACCCTCACCTGGTACACACATGTCCTCAGTTATACAGATAAGGAAGCCAGGCTTGCCAAAGTGCCAGAGCTAAGCTGGGTAGCTGACACCTAAGCCCAGAGTGGCCTGATTTCTAAGACAGGGCTCGTGCTTGTTGTCATAGAGTGAATGCATTTTGAGCTCCGTGAAGGCAATCCTCCAAATGTGCCTGCATGTCCCGTCCCTGTCCTTCCAGCCCTACCTTTGTGTCTGATTGCAAAGTTCCCCAAACTAGTATTTTTCCTACAATCTGCTCAATATGCTGCTGTCAGGGCAATCTTCCTGACACGCTATTTAGGTCATCATGCTCTTTCTCAAAAAGTCAGAGTATCTGTGTGTGTCGCGTGGATGGAACGTGAACTTGGAAGTGGCTCCTAAGGGCCTCCACAGTCCTACTCTCCTGTTTTTTTTTTCAAACTAAGTGAAACCTGTCCTTCTAGACCCATTTGCTGGTGATCTGGTTCGCACTGAGCTGCATCCCTCAGGGGCCTCTGGGGCAGCCCTTCAGCTTTCTTCTATTGGCTAGAGGCTAATGCCGTGGCCAGGACACTAAAGCTCCACTGACCCCAAACCCTGTCTGACCTGGGGCCTGCTTCCCAAGCTGTTCTGTTCCACCTGTTTGACCTCCTCATCTGTTCACATACTTTTTTTTCTTCATGCACTGGGTTCTGTGTTTTCTGCTTTTCGTTTTGTTCTGTCATTTGCTTGGTGATCAATAGTTTCTGTTTTCCCTGTGATACTGGGATTGAGCCCAGAGCCTTCACACTGAGTACATCCCCAGCTCTTTTTTATATTCAATTATGAGACAGGGTCTTCCTAAGTCACTAAGTAGCCTGGGCTCAAACTTGAAATCCTCTTGTCTCAGCTTCCAGAGTTCTGGGGTGATAGGTATGTGCTACCACGCCTGGTTTCACAAACCTTTGTTGAGCCTCTGTGTCTGTTAAGCCAGTCACCATGCTGATTGCTACTGATTCAGTAGTGTATAGAACTGACATACGTGTCATAGACAGGTTTTAAAGTGGATGAGGGAAGATAAACTTTAATGAGATTCTTCTCAGCACTTATGACTACCTTTGTGGACTATATTTCTCAGACATTTATACAGCATGTGAAAGAGCTATCTGATATGAGAGACACAGATCACAACTACCTCATGGAACTTAAAACGACCAACAGAGTGAACCAGGGGAGTAAGGTGGGGAGGGAGGGAGGAGTAGATAGGGGGAGAAGAGAGTGAAAAAATCCTTGTCACCTTCACAAGATACATATGTGCACAAAATGCTCAATTTCATTGTAAACCTTAAATTTTGCACTTGCACATATCAATAAAATGGGTAGGGGGGAAGAAAGATCTATCTGGTTATTTGTGGGGAGGGACCATCAAGAGAGGCTTATGTGAGAAGTCACATATAAAGATAGTTCATGCTGGGCCCAGTGATACAGGTCTGTCACCCCAATTATCTGGGGGCTGAGGCAGGCAGATCACAAGTTTGAGCCTGACCTGGGCAACTTAGTAACTTAGACCCCGTCTCAAAATCAAAAATAAAAACGGGCTGGGATGTAGGTCAGTGTGAAGGTCTTGGTCTTGATCTCCAGTACTAAAGAAAGAAAAGAGAAAGGAAAGAAAGAAAGAAAGAAAGAAAGAAAGAAAGAAAGAGAGAGAAAGAAGAACCGTGTGGTAAAGACGTGAAGAGAGAAAACCTTTGCGGCAGAGAACATGACCCGTGTAAGGTTTCCTCAGAAGGAAGAAGGGTGTGCTCTTGGCGTCCTAAGGAGAGCTTGGCTAGACAGAGGAAACAAACAGAGACAAGGCCATGAGAGGGAGGTTCGATGTGAACACAAGACTTCCGGGCCATGTCAGGGAGAGAGCTGACTCCTTACCATAACAGTAATGAGAGTCCTCATAGGGCTATTAGAAAATGTGTTTCCCGCCGTAGGTCAGGATGAAGAGAGGCTGGGGTGGGAAGGAGGCTTCTGCAGTGCTTTTCACACAAGAAGATGGCAGCTTGGACAGTTGGTGTAACTATAGAGCAGGAGCGAGGATTCCAGAGACAGGCATGTAGGGGGCCATTGCCCAGACTCAGACTTCCCCCAGTAGCTATCCAGAGTGCTCACTCTTGTGATGGTCTCATGTTTCCATGTTTCACCAGTTTAAAGAGGGAGGCAGTGAGGTTCCTACTGAATCCTGTTCCTGGGGTGTCTCCTGGTGGGGAGAAATGTGATATAAAATACATACCATGGATCATCAACATAGGCTGACTTTTTCTATTTGTGTTGCTGGTGTTAGATCCCAGACCCTTCACACAGAGCTACATCTCCAGTTCCTATTTTGAGACAAGATCTCTCTAAATTTCTCAAGCTGGGCTTGAACTGGTGATCCTCAGCTTCCCAGAGTGCTGGGATTATAGATGTGGACCACTGCCCCAGGTAATAGCTGACTTTTTTATGTCTTCCTTTCATATACATCTTGCCCTCACACAGGTATCTTAAAATCCTTTCCATCCCTTAAGCTCTCGTGACACTTAGATCTGTGCCACATTTATGGCTTTTGCCATTTTCATACAATATTTTATTCATATTGTGAACATGTCTTACCTCCTGAGAGATACTGCAAGCTTGTGCAGAGAGACATTGATAATACAGTTCAATAACTTACTTTTATTTTCAATCATCATTTACCTCCTTATGCCGTCTCAGGCTGTGACATGTCATCTGCAGAATGGAGACAATTATATTTACTTCATAAAGCAATTAATGATAGAATAGGGACAAAGTACCTAAAAACCAATCATCTCAGGCACCCAGTGTGTGTACACCACATGAGGACATTTGATGGCTGTGAATGTGGCTCTTTCAAGTTGGAACCCTGTTTCTTATTACTGCTTTTGTGTGCTTGCAGTTCAGTGAATAGTTGTGGAATTCCAATTTGAATTTACAGTATCACGTCTACCAGGGGACACAGATATAAATAAAACTTGATTTTTGTCTGCAGGAATCTCTATTTGACAGGAGAGCTAGAAGCAGAAAGTGATTGTTAGTCTTCACTGGGAGACAGAGTGGTGGGGATATAACCCCTCGGGATCCCTTTGGGAGCAGAGCAGAGAGGTTGTGGCATTTTAACAGAAGAGCTGAGTGCTTTACTAATCAATTAAATGCATATTAAAATCATGCATAAACATGGTATGAAACTCAAAGCCATATAACAAAATAGTACTCCTATCTGCCAGCAAGCATACTTCTTCCATTCTTACATGTTTTGACTTTCTACTCAGTGTTGTTTGCTTCGTTTTTCTTGACGTTAAGTAAATGTTAGATATCCGTTAACTTCCTGCTACTCTGCTGTTTTCCCCTCACCCCTCCCTGTACTTCCATAACTACATGCATTCTTTTCCTGTATTGTCCCCATAGTACTGCATACTCTTTGTTGTTGTTGAATCTGTTAGTACTATTAACCTTGACTACGTAAAAGTTGTGTATTGCTAAGCATATTATGTATTGGTTACTACAACTTTTAAAATATAACTTATTGGGATCCCTGAAGTTAGCAGTAACTCATGATCAAACTGTTACGTTTAATGGAGCTGCTCAGTGCTGGCAGGAATCCTGAGTCATAGCTTTTTGAGTGAGGGGACTGTCCTGGGTGGTATCCAGAGGCTGCCAGCCCCACGGATGTGGCTGGAGGATCTCCCGGCAGGCTGGACTAGGGAGGTGACACTGAGCAGGGGGTGTTTGTGAGGTGGTAGTGTGCCATAGACCTTCCTACCTTCCTTGCCACTTTAGGAAGTAGTACTGGAAGTCCTCTTTTATGAGTATCTTCATAAGATATGACCAGGCATATGATGACTGCCGCTACCAATTGCCATCCAATGGCAAGTCAGACTTGGGAACACATGGCAGTGTGTCCTCATCTGCCCTACTCACTGGTTGTGGCACCATGTGACTTCTGTCTCTTCCCTAAAGTTAAGTGACTGTGAAAAGTCAGTAGTTTGAGTTGGTTCAAGACATTGAGGCATTTGGCAGTGCTGCTAAAGATACCACAAAGAGGGTTCCAGAACTTCTTCAGAAAGTGGGAAAAATGATGGGCAGGTGTGTTTGAAGCAAGGATAGGACTTTAAGGGAGATTTAAGGCAGTGTATCTTTTCCTGTACTAATTTTTTAGAATTAAAGCATTCACAGTATTTGCTGATTCTTGGCCTATATCCATCATTTATATGCATGTGTTGCTACTTTCCTCACTATTCAGGGAAGAGTAAAGATTTCAAGCAAGGTTGTAAAATTTTTGACAGGAAATCTTCTGAAACCATTTGTCCTTTTTATGATTATTAATTTAGATGAATTAGGCAGTGTAATCTGTAATCCACTTCCTCGGATGTAGGAGAAAAATTGTGTAACTAAATGGTAAAACAAAAAAAAAATGGGAAAAATGCTAGCATTAACTCCTTCCTGTTGTCTACAAGGGCCCTGTTGGTAAATAGATAAACAAACAAAAAATAATAACAAAACCTTCATGAATCATCTTGAATTGCTGGCTTTGGACAAAATGCATTTATGGTAAGAAGCCAAGAGAATGGTTTAATTGGACATAAGACAGCTGACCAGACCTAGACAGAGGTGGGGAGGGTGTCTCTGGACTTTGGAAGGTTGGAAGGGTTTGCTGTGGGAATCTGACAAAAGTTTATTAGGAAGACAGAGGAGACCCACCTCACCTTGTTTCTCAGGTGGCCATCTACATTAGGTGTTTCTTGTTTTATATTTTGTTCATTTATCTACAGCATTAATGAAAACATTACTAATAGTAAACACTCAAAAATAGGTATCAAGAGAGATAAGGTAAAGAGGAAATAAGAATATCTGTAAAACCAGAAATAAAAATGGAAGTTTTAACATTTCATTACAGCGTGTCAGTGGATTATTGTCCTCTTTTCTTAAGCTCACCTTGAAGAGTAGTAGGCTGGATTTTTAGAGCATAAGTTACATCGTAAATGAAGAGAAAGTGAATTGTGAACCAGTTTTGGTAACTTAATGAGTTTAGCCTATAATCTATTTAAGTTAGGTAGTAGAATCTCCAAGTATCAAAAAGTAAATTGTAGAAAAAAATAAGGTTCTAGGATATAGTTCTGATTCTTCAAAATATTTTAAAACCATGAAAGAAGCATGTGTGTGTGTGTGTGTGTGTGTGTGTGTGTGCGTGCATAAGTGTGTATGTGCATTGTGTGCATGCATGCATGTTTGTATCTGCTTATGTGTGTGTGCATGGTCCGGGGTCATGGTGACTTAGCATTTTCTCACAGCTAACTAAAAGGTTGGGGCCACGCTGACACCATTTTTCCTCTGTGTAGCTGGCTCTAATTTATTACTCGTATCCTGTCTCACACTCTAGAATGCCTTTGAGTGTTCTCTCATTGCTTCTGTTCCCCTCAGATCATCAATTTATATGTCAGTTAAGTGCAGTAATTAAAAGATATCTTATTTATCTTATCTTAGCAATAGGAAATCTGAAAAGACAAAGCCTTCCCTAGATGTATTAAATTCCTTCTATCTATTTGAAATTCTAAATATTTATAAACATGTTTCTGGTAAACTCAGCCTACTTTATGAGAATAATCCCAGAGCCATCTTGTGCCTGAATTTTAGAGGGCTTAGCTTTTCTATTAACATCTTTTATTTTGTTAATAAGAATTCATTCTGGTTATGTTCCCATTTTATCTTTAACAGTGCCTGTTTGAAAGATAAGGGTTATTCTGAATTTCTTGGAAAGCAGGGGATAAATACATTTCAGGTGGCATTATTACTGCTTTTCATTATAGAAAAAAATTAAAAGGCAGCTGTTTTTGAATGAGCAAATAGAAGTCTTAATAAGGGTTTGTAATCAGGGTTGGGTCCCTAAGGAAAACTAATCACATAATCTTAAATATAGTTCATAAGTTAAAAGGCAAAAACCTTGTTATGCTAGGGAGTGGTATTTTAAAAGAATAATAAAAATTAAGATTTCTTTTTATATTGTACAAATGATCTTTCCATTATTAACTGAATGGAATATATTATCTCTCCAAAAATTACTATGCTCTGTAATCTTTGAGTGACTACATCTAGATTTCATCCTAATCGCTTTATAAATACATAGCATATTGATTTTAATAGTAATTTAAAACAAACAGTGCTGTGTTTGACTCAACTATGGTTCTTTGATTCAAACATTTTTGCTGGGAGTCCATTTTTTGAACCTGCATTCATATTATTATGAGTTGAGTCATGGGGTTAAAATGAGAAGCTAGAATGGTTTGTCCCGTTTTCAGGAACTTCCAGTCTAGTGAGAAAAATGGATGCTGATCAGCTAGTAACGCCCACAGGTCGAGAGCTTCTCTTCTCCAGTGTGACTGTGACCACAGCTGGGACTTCAATTTAAAAAAAAAAATGAGAGCATAGAATCTTAAAGAAAATCTACTTAGATTAAATATTTTAGGTTTTTAAATATATGCTTCATTTTAAATATATGCTTATTAATGTTTCCTTGTTTACCAGGGTTTATTGATTTGCCAACTAATGTGTAGCCAAAGCTTTTCACTGATGATCCTCACCACCTGACGGAGTAGTCTGTACTCAAAATATATTTATGTTGTTGTTATTTTATTTTTGATTTATTAAACTTGTGTACAAAAATATTTGAGTGCAGAATTCGTTAGTTTTTTTAAAAGACGTTTTATTCCAATTTGATAAACGTATTTGACATCTTATTTAGTGGTTTTACAAAACACTTTATATTTATTCTTTCCAAAGCAGTTGATTTAGTGTCATTAAAATGTCCGTTTTTGTTTTTCCATTTCATTAGTTGTATAATATTTGATTAATGTATGGCTGTGGGTTCAGTACTCAGATCACAAAAAAGAAAGCGAGGAAAGAAAGGAAGGAAGGAAGAAAGGAAGAAAAGAAGGAAGACACAAATGAGGAAAGAAAGAATGAAAGAAAGTGAGTCGTGTCCTTAAAACTGGTTATTAGTGTTGACTTAGGCACCATACAAAGGGACTGGGGTTTAGCAGACAGCTTGGTGGCTAGAGGAGGAATATGTGGCTGTTCTGTGGCAGTTGCCCTTCGGAGTCGAGGTGAAAGCTCAGTCTTTCAGGGAGGCTGGTGCTATCTGTTACTCATGGTAGATTTGGACTGGCCAAGATGGTGGGGCTATAAGTGTGCATTATTCTGAGTACTATGGAGTATGTAAGATGTCTCAAAAGTTTGTTAATTTTTTCTATGTTTAGAGACTTTTTGGACCATCTGTGCACTGAATGTAGTGCTGGCATGACTTCTGTCACAGTGTTAGTTTTAATTCGCATATTATGACAAATTAATGCTGAGCAAAGAAAATTTTATGTTATATATTTCTAATATTTTTACACATAGGACAACCTTAGGAATAATCTGTATTATTCCAGAAATCCCAGAAGGCTCTCCTGGGGAGGAAGTTCTGGGGCTGAATTGTGTAGGGAAGCCAGGGCCAGCAG
Organism: Ctenodactylus gundi; assembly: GCA_004027205.1. Taxonomy (NCBI): domain Eukaryota; kingdom Metazoa; phylum Chordata; class Mammalia; order Rodentia; family Ctenodactylidae; genus Ctenodactylus; species Ctenodactylus gundi. The sequence continues at coordinate 284,729 of PVKB01002301.1, forward strand.
GGTGAGGAGAGGGGTGCCTGGGTGGGGACAGCAGCTGTGCCTGTTGCTGAAGTGGGTTAAGGCTTGGAGTATTGAGAAAAGAGGCCAGTGAGGCTGGGGAACAGGTAAGAAGGGCAAAGTTCATGCAGGGAAGGGCTAGGCGAGGCTGGAGCTTTTTATACGGGAACTTGGAAGTCCTTTCTGATGTGTGGGTTTTATCACAAAAGTAGAGGGAAGTAAGAAAAGGATTCAGAGTTGTTATTTTAAGAGATCATATTTGGAAAATTTGGCAAAGGGAGAATCAGTTCGGTGGTGATGCAGTGGTCTAAATGAAAAATGTCCTAGCTGGGTGTGGTGGTGCAGGCCTGGAATCCTCAACCTTTGGGAGGCTAAAGCAGGGAGATCTCAAGTTCAAGCCTAGCCTGGGCAAGTTAATTACTTAGTGAGATCCTGTCTCAAAATCAAGACTGAAAAATGGGCTAGGGATGGTAAGGCCCTGGGTTTGATCTCCAATACCCACAAAATAAATTAAAAAAAAAAAAAAAGAAAAGGAAGAAAGAAAGACAGGCAGACAGACAGAAAGAAAGAAATACAAAAAGAAAGAAAGATGGTCCTATTCTGAAAACTGGTCATCATACTATTTTATCTGGTGTGAGGGAAGAGGGCTCATCCTGCAATATGATTTTTGGATCTTTAAAATACTTAAAGGAAAATAAAATCTACGTTTGTTCACTGTTTACCTCTTTTCATTATCTGTGAAAACCTGTGCTGGCAGCATTTTCCATACCACCCTCTCGCTTACCATTTTCTCCTTTTGCATTTGTAACGATATTTAGCATTTCAGCACATTGTGTCTGGAAGACAATAGGGAAGAACGTCAGTGTTTAACTCTTGTGCCACACTATTTACTGTCCTCGAAAGGGCAACAAGTGTATTTATTTTATCACCCCTATTCTAAAAATTGACCATGACACATTCTCTTTGACTTTTCAACTACTGCGTAACAAAGAAAAGCTTTATTGTGACTTCATCAATAATTCAAATGCAACTTAAAGGAAAGTAGAGCAGCATAAGGCAAAAAGGCACACTTGTTCCATAATTGAGTCGATTAAATAGCACTGAGTCCTATTGTTGGAGTCGTATTGATGAAACAACTTCTTTAAGTATGGAGAGCCTCATTAGAAAGAAGACCTCAGGATGGCAGGGGAATGTCGCAGGCATTATTTTTTTTTTCCTATTGTAAAATACAAATAGTGAGAACAACCTTTTACCATGTGCAACAAAAAGGCCCAGCTTTTGAAAGGCGCTTTCTCAAGATTTCCGTGGCTTCCAAGGCTGTGCAGCGGTAGCCCGAGCTATTTTGGAGCTGCGCATACATTAGTATTGCGGTGCTGCATGATACAGTAGTGTGTGAAAAACTCTACGATCACACCTTGTTTAAATTTGCAGTTTTTGTGCATAATCCCACAGTGAGCTCTTATCGGGTTTTGACTTATAAAAAAATTTTATGGAAATGCACATATAGGGGTTGCATGTAAATATCTCCTATGAAAATAGTTATTTTTAAAAAAACATATGACTTTTTGAAAGATCAAGAGAATTTATCATCTTTATTATATATAGTATACCACAAAGGAAACTGTTGTTAATTTCACCCAGTGAAGTTTTAGAGCCCATGTATATAGCCATCCAGATGAAATCGTATTTTTGTGCCTTTCATGTATGTCAAAAGCATGACTGAAAAAAATAGTTTGATTCTTGAAAACAATGCATTATAATTTACGCATTCATATAAATGCTGGTTTTCACCCAGAGAAGCAAATCCATTTTTGTTTCTCTGATGATGATGATGCCCTTGTTCAAGACGTTTTTGGAAACTTTCTACCCGAGAATTGTCTTTGGAATGTTTGCAAGCTCAACTAGAAAACATCCATCTTATTACTTTCCAATCTCATTGTGTACCAAGATTCATCATTTTTTTATTCACCAGAATTGGCTATAAGTGTCTCCCTGAAATGATGAAAATGGCCAACATTCACTCTCAAATTGTGAAATTTGTAATCATTGAGGATAGTTAGAATTGTGCATGTGTGCATTCGTGTGTACACACTTAGAAAGCAGTTTCAGAAGGAGGTAAAAATACTGTGAGTGACAGCTGATTTTTATTTGTCTGCCTACCTACTTACCTGTGTACCTATCTGTTTATTGTGGTCCTAGAGATTGAACTCAGGGCCTTCCCACTGTACAGTATCCTCAGCATTTTTTTTTTTTTTGAGACAGTCTTGCTAAGTCACTCAGTAACCCAGGCTGGGCTCACACTTGTAATTCTACCTCAGCCTCCCAGACTGCTGAGATTACAGGTGTGTGCCACAGTGCCCACATATGATCTTTAATTGAATTTTGTTCTAAGGTGACCACTAAGAATGGAAAACATCTTTGCATCTAGATGACAAAGTATTTTTTTTAAACCAGTTGAATTACTTTTTAATGACCCATAGATTAGTTTTTACAACATATGTAAAGAAAAATGCAAATATCTCTTTTGGAATGCAAAGGAAAAATACCTTTCATAATTAGTAGCACATTTTATTATTAAGTCAATTAAAGGATTAAGCAACTACAATGCTAATCTTTTGTTGGCAGATCCTTCAGATAATGTCATTACATGGGAACATTTTGGTGTAATTTTATTTAAATATTGCCATGTACTATCTGATCTGTAAATTTGTGTTTCATTAGCATTATACACAATTTATCCTAAACCATATCTTTGAAGATGCTACCTAGCAACATTTAAAATTTTCATTTCTGTTGACCTGTTTGTATAGATGATTGACCCAGCTTCCAGATATGTTAATGATTATCATTATTTACTTAATCATGGATCTAGAACTTAAATAGTTATATGTGCCTGAAATGCAGAAGCAGTCAGAATGAATGTCAAATCTTTTCTTACTTAAAGAAATCTGGGGTCTTGTCATATTCATGTGTTGAGGTTAATTACTGCACATGCCCTAAAGTTTACCACATCTCCCCCCCCCCCCCCCCCCCCCCCCCCCCCCCCCCCCCCCCCCCCCCCGCCCATCACCCTTACTGTGCTCTTCTTTGACTATATAGGACATGAAAGAAAGGATTGCCAGAGAGGGTTACTTGAATAGTTTTTCTTTTTTGAGTGTTTAAACTGGACTTCGTTTTTCGTTCCTAATGGAAGGAAAGCAGGAACTAAATTATAACTTATGTAGCAGTCACTTTATGGGCTTTATACCTTCTTTGTGCTTTCAGATTTTCAGCTTTAGGACAGTAGGAATAGGGAACGAATGCCTTTATTTTAAGGAAGTCATTGGTATAGGTCTCTGAAAACTGAAATTTAAGTACAGATCATTGTTTGCTTATGATGACACCCTTTCAGTATACCTAAGTCACCGTCAGAGACAATGAAGGCTTCTTATTTTAACGTTATTATAATTTGTATAATTTGTGTCATATTGATTCTTTCATCCTGGTTGACTGTGTTTACTTTTCTTCTTTCTTTTATTCTCACTTCATACAACTAAATGAATTTTGGTTTCCTGAATGTATCTATTTTTGACTTTTCTAAAAAATTGAAAAGCACAAATTTAAGCAAAAACTGTTCTAGACGAGACTGATACCTGTTTACCTTCTTTAACACTTTAGTTTTATTCATGAAATTGATTACTGTTTTATTTCTACCAATTTTTGTTTTTCTAAAAGGAGGCGAAAGAATATTGAGGGATTGAATCAAACTGAATATGTACTAGACCTTCATTGTTTTGCTAAGTTTATTCTGCTTATTAATGCCTAAATTTTTGATAACAGATGTCACGTTTTGAATCCCATGGAGTATAATATTGTGATATTGTTCATTTGTGATATGATAATTATTTTTTGACAAATTTCTAAAATATGTAATAGAGTAGAAAATAAAATCCCAACAGGTTCTTTAAAAAAATAATAAAAAAAAACCTTGGCACATAGACTTAGGAAGACTATATTATAAAATCTGTCATAGTCCTGTTCACCAAAAGTTAGAGGAATTCTGGTCATGTAGAAGTTAAGATAGTAAGTCATGTTTATATAATCTTGATAAACATTTCCCCATGATTGAGTTTTCAGTGGAAAACTTTGCTTCCTAAAAGGCTGTAAGTGAAGAAAAAAAAATAGGCCATGTTCTCTCTCGTTGTGTGTGTGTGTGTGTGTGTGTGTGTGTGTGTGTGTTTAGATCCAATTTAATACCAAGTAATGCCAACATCTGGCAAAGAGATGGAGCTCTGGGAATTTGTTGCTGGGAGCCCTGGGACAAAGTGTTCTCATCTGATCAGTGAACATAGCTGTGGACTTGAACTAGAATCTTCAGGGGCAGAAACGTCTTAAGTGTCTGGAAAATTGGCTTGTTGAGTCACCATGAAGGCACTAAAACAAAAACTAATTTTAAGCAGGTCAAAGTTCAGTGATTCCCTCTGGAATTCAGACTTTTTTTCAGAGTCTCATGTTTAAGTGAAAGGGGTCAAAGTTGAAGCTCTGTTACCATGTTTTGAATGCTTTCCCTGAAGAACAGCCACCCAAATGGGGATTAGCAGGAGGAACTGCAAGCCTGGCACTTCTGTGTCTGGGTTAAAAATATTTTAAAGCAGTAAAATGCAGTCAGGACAGAGAGCTCCCTGGGAGCCTGGCTTTTCAAAACAGTGCAAGCTTGGGGCCGTGGCTGCAGTGTAATTTAGGGCAGTTGTATGCTTCAGAGCTTTGGAGAATATTGCTTTTTGTTAATGTTCCATCAGAGGATGGTGGGATAGTAGTAATTTTAGAAGGTGGCATTCCTGTTTGCCTTACATCAGAAACTTCAGAATAAATAAAAAGAAACATCATTCAAATGAGAAATGTAACTATGGAAAAGTACCAATGAATCTAAATTTGAGCTGAACAGATTTAAAGCCAGCATGGATGTAGGAATATCTACATTACATGAAGGAAGTGAAGGAAAAGCTTACCAGATAGTAGACTGCCCAGGTGGCCCGGTGTGGACAAGGAGCCTACAGAGACTTTCATGAAGTTGCCTTGTCCACAGTGAGGTGTTTTTTACTGGGACCTGATGAAATGCTATTTTATATTAAAATGCAGTTATTCTAGGGAATGGAAGTAGAAGAGATTTAATTTCAGTAGCTGACACGCGGAGGACAGCTAGAGGTTCTGAGTGAGCCCGGTCATTAGTTAGTAAGTTTCTCAAATGAGGTTGTGTTGAGATCTTTGCTGGCTTGCTCTGAGATGTGTGTGTGTGGTTCTGAGATTTGGGGTCCCAGAATGATAGTTACACTGCAGCTGGGTAGGAGGGAGATCACATGGCCAACTAAAATGAGAGGTAATCAAGAGTCTTAGATATTAAAAAGCTCCTGTCATTTAATGAATTGTTTCTAGGAAACCAGAGAGGAACATTTACTCTGCTTTCAAATTTTAGGGACGCAGCTAGTAACCCCGGGCAGTTATGAAATTTGGCTCGTATCTGCAGCTCACTGAAACTCCCTAGGAAACTTTGGTTTTTCTTATTAGCGCTTCTTTTTTCTATGTTACCGGTTGCAGAATCATCCTGCCACTCTTCATCCTTAGCCTGTGATACTCACTTTGAAGAAACTTTAGTTGTTTAGTCTTTCACTCAATAAGGATCAGTTATTCCAATTGGGAGAATTACATTTTTATATTGTATTTGTTGTGTCTCAAGAGATAGGAACTCAGTCGTGTCTGTTTACTTTAATGAGATAAGCCAGGCGCATGTGGTAATTTTTGCCAAAACACAAAATGAAATTGCAAACAGTAGAACGAAAAGTTAACTTAGTAATGTGCAACATGACGGCTCTCCCTTGCAATTTTTAATCAAAAGTGACCGAAGCTGTGTTGAAAGATGACATGCATATTTCACATTTCTTCAAAAACTCAGCCTAAAAGAAAATGGTCTTAGATTTGGATTTTTAAGTTCAGTTATGTTTGTGATTAGCATTCATAATGATTAGCATTATGAATGCTGCTTGTTTTAATTTAGCAACCAAGAAAGAAGAATAATGAAGTGTTCAAATATGACAAAATTTAGAGTAGAAGAGGCAATAGTTTTTGTTGTTGTTGTTGTTTGTTTGTTTGTTTGATTTTGTTTTTGGAGATACTAGAGATGGAGCCCAGGGCCTTGAACTAAGCTACTTGACCAACCTGTTTTTATTTTTTATTTTGAAACACAGTCTTGTTAAGTCAATAAGTTGCCCAGCCTGAACTCAAGCTTGTGATCTTCCTGCATCAGCCTCCCTGAATGCTAAGATTACAAGCCTGGACCACCATGCCTAGCTAGATTATTGTTTTTTAGAACTGATGCTAGGATTATAAAGCAGGGATGATTTTAGAGTGAATCCTTAAATTTCTCTGAATCTTAATTGTAGGCCAGAAATTTAAACTTATGAGCAAGGGTTTTTTTTAAAAAAATATTTTCAATCAAATCTAGGAACAGAAACATCAGGATATTTGCAGTTTCGTCAGTGTACACCATATGCGTTAGTCTATTTGAGATTCTAATTTGTTATTGCAGAAGGACTAGTTAGTACTTTTATCCCATGGGACCTATTTTAAAAAAGCACATGTGTTTCTGTGAACTTTTGCCCTTCTCAACCCTGCGCAGCTTTGCAGGGAAAGCTTTTGAAGGGATAGTGCAATACCTTGATCCCTACCTGTGATTCTAGGCTTTGCCGCCTGTTCAACTTGTGCCAGCCGACTGCTGCTTCCCCATGCTGTGCTGATCCTTTTGTTTAACTGGCTTCTCTCTTAGCTTCACTTAAACTAGCTGTCAGAATCCTGTAGGTCACCGAGACAGTTTGCCTCATCGCAAGCTCACCTGACGCATCTTTTGAGGTAGAGCCTGTGATTTCATGACAAATAGTCACCTCCGTGGGGAGCTCCAGAGCTCACCTCTATCTCCCAAGGGTTCACAGTAACCTATAATAATAATTTGGCGGCACAGAATGCTTCTTTTTATGCATTACCTATTTCCAGAGGCCTAATTTAGGTTTGTATCAAAATGGATATCGCAAACAGTGCAACTTCCCGCTGGGAAGCAAAGTGCTACCGAGAGACTTTGTGTTATTCTTCTGGTGGCATCTGGGAGGGCGGCGAGGAGCACTGGGGACTCTAGTGGGGTGGGGGAGCAATTGTCAGCTGATCTGAGTCTGGCTGGGACCAGCTGTGGTGGAGAATGGTTTTCAGAGGCTGAATAGCTTGATGGAATTGTTCTATCAGGAGCTGAACTTGGTTCTGTTACACATGATGATAGGAGGCAGATTTTAGAACAAGGAAGACAGCACAAGTGGCTTCTGAGTCACCCATGCTCTTGTAAGTTACCCCTCACCCATATTTCTGTAAATAACCCCAACAAATTTGCTGGTTTATTATGCTGGACTTTGGGGTAATTGCTGCTCTCCTATTAGCCAGGCTGCCTACAATTCATGCAGTGAGCTCCGGGAACACAGCCTCTGTGAGTCACACTGGGGGCTTTTCCCTGGTGCAACTGCCTTGGAGTTGTACATTCTCCTCCGAGTGCTCTCTCCCCATACTTCTGTAAGTAGCCCCAAATGCACTGGTTCACCTCATTGGACTCTGGTGTAATCGTTACCCTGGTCTGTTGCCTGGGTCCTATCTGGGGTGAATAGGTGTTTGTTCCTGTCTCCCCAGGGAAAAGTTTAATGCAGCACATGCAGACATGCACTTCTTTGTCACTTTCGGATATCATGCTCTTACAACACTGACTGCGCTTACGCGGGTGTAAATGCCAGTATAATAATACACTGGCCAGGACTTTCTAAACGTCATCAGTCTATTAATGCCTTAATTCTTCTTTGCAGAATCCCAGTGCAGTTGTAAAACCAACCGAGTGAATGTTAGCAGCTCCCATCTTCTCCAACTGTTTCCCCTAAGTTTAAGTTGTGCATTGCCCGTCACAGACATTCTATGACCCAAAATTGTTGCATTTCTTTTCACAAAAGAAAGCACGTTGAAAGCAAACAGAAATCTCTTATGGTTTTGCTTAACTCTACTCAGGAGCTTTGTACTTTAAATAGAAACTTTTGAGGGATTTGTTTTTTAATAAACATTAGCATTAGGATTTCTGCCTCTTCTGGTTGGGGGAGATGGGAAAAATGTGGTAATATTATTTTGCTCGCAAGATTTTCCAGAGAGACTTCTATTCATAGCATCTAGGCTGTGTGACTATGACCACTAAGCCAAGAGCTCATTGGAGTCCAAATACAGGGAAGTAGCCTGCGTGGTTGAATGTGGTGCTGGAAGAAGTTGTGCACTTTCCTGCTTTGGGTTGTTAGCAGGGTCCAGAGTGGGCCTTGCCTTGGCCAGGTCTGGCCCTGGTATCTGATGGAGAGATGAGAAGCCACCAGGGAGCTAGGCACATGGACAAGGACTCCAGCCAGGCCTTTAACTCCAAGTCCCACTCGACATTTTGCTCTTGCATGCTTTTGGAGAACAGGTCTTTTCTTGGTCTGCTACATCACCCATGGGACTGGCCCTCCTGGGGATGTGTTCTCAGAGTGTCAGGAATAAAATCATCTGTACTTACTTACCCTCTCCTGTTCCAGGGGTGGCTGGATACACTGGTTTCTGTCACCTCCTTCATTTAGAGTTAGTTCTGCATTTCTGACTTTAAAGACACATTAAACATGCTCACATACAAAATATGATCATAAAATATGGTGAACATTTAATTTTTAACTATTTATTCCAGTTGAAGACATGCTATCATGAATCTGCCTCAAAATATTCCCCCTCACTTTGAACACAGTGTTATCACCACTTCCTGAAGCAATTGTGGAATTCGTCTCTCCTGAGAGTCTTTACTTACATTGTCATGACTGCCTTGATGCCCTGAATTGATTCAAAACATTGGCCTTCTGTGGTCATTTTCACTTTGGGGAAAAGTCACAAGTCATATAGTGCTAGATTTGGTGAATAAGGTGGATTAGGACCCACCATCATGTTTTGGTACCTCTGCCTTTCCATTAGATGGCACTCAGCAGCAGCCTTCTTTGTAATTTTGAACATACCTTGTAAAGACACTCATGAGAGAGGATTTCCAGAACTGCTTCAGAAAGTGGCAAGAGTGCTGGGCAGTGTGTTCAAAGCTATGGAGAGCACTTTGAGGGGAATTAATAAGAATATGTCCTTACTATAATTATTTTTTCAAAAATTTAAATACTCACCAATATTTCAATCACACCTTGCTGTGTTAATAGAGTTTTTCTTTTTGAAGACTTCATTTTCAAGAGTCTCCTTTTAGTTAGTGCCTGTTGGAAGCCATTTTATTTTTAAGGGTGTTCTATAAGTATCATGCTTATTGCATTCTTTTTGACTCTTTAAAAAGTTGTGTAAAATTCAGAAATTTAATGAGTTTCTGCTTTCAAGAGTGCTTTCAGACATATTATCTCTTTACTTATTTGATTAACATTCATTTTGTAAAAGTTATTCTTTCAAAGCATGGAGATTTTCTCTCACCATGGTCAGAGTTTGGTCCTTTTTCTTAGGGATTGCTCTGATCTTCCTTGTAATAGCAGTTCCTGGAAGAGACCCAGAGAAATGAAATCCAGTCAAACCCTCCACTGCAGCTTTTGTCGCATGTGAATGGGAAATGGACAATTTTCAAAGACTGTAAGTGGGCCCATGATGTAAGATGGACTTTAGCTCTCTTTTCAAAGTTTCTTCCAATTTAGGTGCTTATTTCAAAACCTTTACCTAATATAAGCATATATCCATGTAGCTTAATGTCCTTTGTTTTCATGGTATTTTTTTTTTTCTTATAATGGTTGGTGTATAGAAATGTGCCTGGGCCATGCATTGTGATCTAAGCCTCCTCTGGACCCCATAGGATGTCAGTGGACTCATTAGGGTTTCACCAAGTTTTATGCATTATTCATAATATACATTCACAGCGTGCACTAACGACTGTCCCCTGTGTCTGCTTAGTCAGAGCCCATTTGTGTGCTGTATTATGGAGCCATAATACAGAATGCATTTAGCCACATTTTCTGTATTATTCTTAATACATATCATCGTCATATTGTGTTATGTGGTATGTGGTGCGAATGTGTTTAAACAATAGCATGCACTTGCGTATTATAATCCCATAGAAACAAATGTATAGTAAAAGTCCTGATGGAAGTAATTATTGCATATGTGCAATAACAGTTTTTTAAAAAAGCTTTCATATTATTCCTAGTTTGCTTTTATTGTTTGATTATTTCGTTATTTGTTTTATGTGGTTTTATGCCTGCTGGACTGATGTCCTGAAAATTTTAATTTTGAAAACAGCATACTACCTTCTTTATCCTTTTCATATCTTGCCTCATTAGTTTCCCTAAATGGGTATTTAAAATTATAATACTTAAAAGAGGTTTGATGATTAAAAAAAAGCATGTTTCCTAACTACTAATTAAAGTTCTTTAGGGTATTTGTTATAAAGAGCCTGTGTTCCATGTGTCAGCCAAGAACTGTGCTGTTTATGTGAGAAATTAACATCAAATTTTCTTCTATACACAGGTAGAGGTCCTGAGTTCTAAAGTCAACAAAGGCCCTAACTCATTTAGAAAATTGGTACTTTAGCTTTTTATTTGGACTCTCTTGTTCACAAAATAGAAGTGACCCAGTTTAATTCCAATAGAATATCAGACTCATTAAGTTCACTAGGGAAGTACATAGAAATACATCTGTGTGTGTCAGAGGTATGAGGAAAACAATTTATTTCAAACTTTAAATGATAATTTGTTGAAAAGTTAAAAATCCATTGGGTACATGGACTTCTAAATTAGCTTACGTTGCCTTAATGAGAATGGCAGATACCAAATATCATTGGAGGATTTACTGGGGTTGTACGCATTCATTCATTGTGTACGTATTCATTTCAGCTGGTATCTTTTCAGTAGTTATAGTCATTTGGTTTCTAGTAAGCTACTAGCAAACTTATCTTACAGTGGTCACCTGGAAAACCCCAGTGATTCATTTAGTCTGCGCCAAAACTAGTAGTTTCACACGTGACCACTTCTTACTATGTTACAAAATCATTTAGGAACAGGTTTTTGGGATTAGGAGCGCATAACATGGTAGTCTTCATTTGAAAGGCCATCAGTCTTTTTGTGGAAAATGATGCTTTTAACAGTAATCTGTTTTACCTAGAATCCATCCTAGGAAATTTATCTATTTTGCTAGATAGTTTGGTGAATTTGTTTCAGATAAATGATCTCATTGGAAACATGAAGTGCATTCCCTTGGTAATGCTGTCACCTGTCCAGCTTTTCTCCCTGTTTTTCATGGGTTTGGTATGGTGCTTTCTGCTTCATTGGCCCTTGTGGTCGTGATCATGTTCTTTGGGAATCTAGAGGGAATATCCACTCACAGTTTAATCACTATCTTTTTTTTTTTTCCCTCTCAATGCCTCTGTCTTTTTTTCTCCATTGACTGGATATAGTGACTTGGGTCATGTCTGCACGTGGAGCAGGCAATTGATTCAAACCTATTTGTTCTATGTTTTGGTCCAGATAGGACAATTGGGTTGTGAGTGCTTAGACTTCAGGATGGGATAGAGGAGGATACAGAACCAGGTATTTACCTAAGCTTAGATATTTTCATGGTCTGAAGAAATATATATAGCCACATCTTCTTGTGCAATATATTTATTTATTTTTGCAATATAGGGAGAAAAAGAACCCCCTTAACTCTTTCCCGTTTGATGAGTTAAATTAATTTTATTTGCATTTGATGTTTCAGTGGGCTTACCTAACAGAGTTGGTCACTTTGTCTAATTTTTATTGCCAACCTAAATATTTCTCCAGCCACAGAGTCCTTGTGTTAATTTTGAGGTCTATGTTCTGATTTCCTTTGAGGTCTGACTACCAATGTTTCTCAGAGTATTTGAAAACTTCTCTTTTGTAGCTGCTATATATCCTGAGGCTGACTCTTTGGGTAGTCACAGTGAGCAACATTTCCAACTTTGAAGGAAGAGTTTATATTTGAAAATAGTCAAAACAGATATTTAATCTGGTCTTTTGAGTCAAGAAATGGGTAATCAAAAGAGTGGGAGACAGTGGAGAGTAACACAGATTATAGAGCTAAAGTGACTGGTCCATGTTTTTGGGTCAATAAAAAGTTAGAGTATTACCCAACAGGGGCTCTACTAAAAGTGTAAGCAATTGTGATGGCTAGGCAAATCCACATTGATAGTATTTTACATTCATGTGTTTGAAGGAACACATTTATCTGGAAAGCTTTAAAATGTAGAACAGGTGGGTGATATTACTTTGGTATTATACTGCATAATCACAATATATTTCATGTGTTGTATGCATCTGTTATAACGGGCATGCAAAAAAATGTTTATTTTTAGATTGGTATGCCTGCTTTCTCTACATTCAGAAATATACATGGGGTCTTTCAAAATCACCATTTTTTTCAGATAACCATTCAATATCTTTTTGATCCTAGATCTCTTAAAGTAGGTTAATTTTCCCCCTGACTAATATTATTCAAAGCTTGTTTTTTTTTTTTTTTTCTCACAGCAATTACTTATTTAGGGGAGTTCCTTCATTGACATTCAGTTTTTGGCTTTTTAAGTCCTAACTGACCTCTTGTGGACTGGCGCATATTCTAACAAAGTGTTTCTGCAGATAAACATTAAAAAAAATGTGCTTATGTATATACAATTTCCCAAGTAACTTACAGAATAATGAATTTTAAAAACCACTATTTTATAGATTTATTTAATAAAAAATGCCAGGGTTCAGCAATTCCTATGATCCCACTGGGGGGATCTCAGCTGTCACCGTGCCCAGATCTCTCATTTTGGTATTTGTTGTCAGAGACCTTAAGAATGCCCGTCCACAAGAAATTGTATTGGAAGGGTTGAGAGAAGCAGTAGCAGGCTCAACACAGGGTATGGACTTAAGAGATTGTCCGTGGGTGCTGTTAACCTAATCTTATGGAAGGTAACTTCAAAAACTAACATTACTTAGGAAATTGCTTTTGTTTTGGGGAGGAAAAATTAAGAAATAGAACTATTTCCCTGGTAAAGTGAGCAAAGGAAAAAAACTGAAATTAACGTATGCACTAAAAATGTTTTGATTAGATATCAATTGTTTTTTCAAAATTTGAATTAAGTTGGAATTTGTCTTTGTAAATAATTTTTGTTTCCTCCACAATAACATAGTGAGATTGTTGTAACATTTTACTTTTAAGAGTAAATAGTAGCTATTATTGTAAATAGTAAATTTTACTTTAAAAAGAACATGAAATCATGACAACTTAAATAAATTACAGTCTTATTTTAATAGTTACAGAGTTTTATTTAACTTTTAAGATGTCACCATATACAACTGCCTATTGCTATGGCAGTCTGTAGTTTACAGAAGGGAATGTATTTATTTAATCGAGTTAGTAAATTTATTTTTCTCCTCCCTTTTTCACTATGTCTTTTGCTTTATAGTCTTTCTTACAGTTTTAATTCCCAAATCTGTTCTTTTGCTTATGGTATGAGTGGAAAAGACAATAAACTAACTTTCTAAAAAAGTTCCACATTTCACTTTTATAATTCTTCTCTTAGTTTTAAGTGGCTTGAATAACTACCTGTTTGCCCCATAACATACTCTAGGCCAGGTTAGCATCACTGCATTAAAAGTAGTGACAGAGTTATCTAAATCCCTTGTCTGGATTTTTTTTTTCTGTACTAAGGCCACTCATCTCATCTTTAAACTTCCCTAAATCTCTTTCTTCACCAGCACAATTACATTTTGCTCATAGGATTTTTGTGAGAATAATAGGATTGCATTTTATAAAACTTAACATTGAAACAGATACTGGTCAATTATACCTGGATTGGTCAAATCCAAAGTGACCCACACTGCAGCTCAGTTCACAAGTTATTTTTTGTTTGTGTATGGGTTGTGACCTTTTTTGTGTATTGGACACCTTTTAATAAAGT